>CAJNIZ010000638.1:12859-31388 GCA_905231905.1 Symbiodinium pilosum | reverse complement strand
GGGAGTGGTATTTTATTTGGGGATACTATGGTACCCAATAAGGGTTTAGCGTTTAGGGGTTTAGGGTTTAGGGTTTTATTTGGGGATACTATGGTACCCAATATAGAGTAAGATTATATCCTCCTTTGTGGGGTATAGTATTTTATATGAGGAATATTATTTTACTGGGTTCAACCACCAAAAAAACGCTATTCATGTGGTTGAGAACTGAGGTGGTCACCTAAGCCTTAAACCCTACTTGGAGAGTCATGGGGACTTCATAACTAGGATAGTAATGGGGTCAATTAGGGTTACTACATGGGTTTTAGGGGGTTATCAACCTATTTACTAAGTTCCTCAAACCCTAAGCGCTAAACCCTAAACTCTAAGGTGTTTACGAAAATTGGGGATCTCCTGCCGGGTCTCTTGTCAGAACGGATCATAGCACCTGGGGCATGTAAAGGGGACTCCCGACCTTTGGCAAACTCCAAGGGTTTAGGGTTCAGGGTTCTATACCCCAAGCCCTATACTCTAACAGAAAGGGACACTGTGGGAGCCATATTTTGGAAGGTTTTGGCTCTTATCTGTGTGCCCCGTACTTGCTTATAGCTTACAATCCTAGGTTCCACAACATCCTCCTTATATTCCCTATCCTGAGCCCCAAAATCCTAAACCCTAAGCCCTAATCCCTAAACCACATTTAGGCCCGACAACATCCTGAAGACTAGTCCAAATGTGCGAGGGTTGAAGGCAGATGATGGCGTTTAGGATAGTCAAACAGTATTGGGTTTGCGAGTGTTGGGGTTCGAGGGCTTGATAATTTGAGTGTTCAGGGCTTCTTGTTTTAGGTTTTAGGTTTCGGGTTTGTGGTGTAGTGGTGTTTAAGGGTTCCCAGGAGTGAAGCTTGTGGATTTGGGTGGTTCAGGTTTTCCAATTTGAAGGTCGAGTTCGGCTGTAGGTTTAGGGTAGACAGAAAGCCCTGTCTTTGCTTACCTGACTGCTGTGGAATGTGCAGCAATTGCATCCGCTTTTACCGAGATCTTCTGGGAGTGCAGGGAGTGTAACAACATCTCCTATGTGGGGAAGCAAAGCTGGATCAGATCTGACACCTGCAAAGGCTGTGTCATAAAGGATTGTGTAAGCTACCGAGGAGCTGGCAGAATGTCAGGATTGTACAAAGCCTTGTCATACCAGGTCATCAACTACAAAAGCTCGGGACTTCAGGAGCCAGACGAGTGAACAGTTGGCATTACTTGCAGTCACAGTAGTCAGACAAGTGAACAGTTCGAGTGAACAGTAGAATTGCTTGCAGTCTTGCAACAGTATCTCCCAAGGCATTTGACATGCCAGCTTTTGAACATGGTATCCATGCTACTGGCAGCCTTCATGTAGCGTGTGGGGCTTAGGGTTTAGGGTAATAGTTTCCACTTGTCCATCATCCCCATATAACCCCAATACAGCCCGAATATAACCCCTATATAACCACATAATGACTGCAGTTTCCACTTGCTTTTCCATTATCGCAATATAACCAACTGTTCAACCCTAAACCCAAACCCTAGACCATAAACCATGTAAGCCCGAAGATTCAAACCCGAAGCCCCACGCCTCAACCCTAAATCTTTGACCTGTTCTTTGCTGCCTAGGTACCCCAGTAGTACTCTTTTTCCCTTTTTATTTGGGAGCTGAATAGTAGGAAAAAGGATACCCTTATTATTAAAGGGTTACGGGGAACCTAGCTCCTATGCCTGGTAGGTATGTCTCACACCCACGATGTAGGGTTTGGGGTCTAGGGTTGAGGGCCTGGGGTAAAGTGCTTCGGGCCTTGGATTTAGGATTTGGGTTTTGGGGTTTTCCCCATGTGTCGCCCACTGCCTACTCTTTCACAAAAGACTTCCCTCTAATATTCGACTTTACGAATAACAATCCGAAAGGTAATGCGAGACATTGAGGAGTTAAGGTTGCAGGTGAATTGAGTTGCTAGGGGAAAGCCACCATTCCCAAAGCAATCGGATCCCTAAACCCTAAACCCTAAGGACTCTACAACTAACCCCTACACTCTAAACCGGATTCTTGGGACCACCCGACTGGGATCAGCTCCCTTTTTGACCCCTTACTTACTCGTGGTTAGTAGGAAGTGGAGATATAGTAGGTCCTATATGTGGATTTCCCCAGAATTAGGGGGACCCTTTTTGGGCGCCCCCCATAATAAGGATAAGAGTATGTTGGGGTCTATATTGGGGTCCCCGCAAACTACTAGATAATCCTCGATAGTGACCTTATATTCCATTCCAGTATTTGTTACCAGCCATCAGTAAGCTCAGCAGAGCAGAAGAAAACACTAAGGTCGGATGCTCGACTGCAGATGTGGCAGGGTTACCTATTGAACTCCACATGACAATTTGCCTAAATTAGGGACCCCACTATAGAATGCAAAATCCAATAACCTTTGTTTCAGGGCCCCAAAGGGGTACCCCTAGTTTGGCAAATTCCGTATAGACACTTTTAGGAGGGCTGTACTCTTGATAGGCCACTCATCTGAGGGCTGAGTCGTTTATGATTGGAGTTTCCAATTAATTTTGGCTTCAACCCCAAACCCTAAACCCCAAACCCTAAACCCTAAACCCTAAACCCCAAACCCCAAACCCTAAACCCTAAACCCCAAAGCCTAAACCCTAAACCCTGGGTTTCCATGGTCCTGAGGCCTAGGATGCCAAAGCGTTAGTTGATCAAAGTTCCAGTTCCCAAAATGATTTTTGGGTTTGGGTTTTTTGGGTTTAGGGTTTGTTGGGTTTAGGGTTTTTGGGTTCAGGGGCTTTGGGGTTTTGGGTTTAGGGTTTTGGGTTTAGGGTGTAGGGTTTTTTGGGTTTAGGGTTCTTGGGTTTAGGGCTTAGGGTTTTTGGGGTTTTGGGTGTAGGGTTTAGGGTTTTGGGTTCTTGGGCTTAGGGTTTTGGGTTTAGGGGGGTTATTTTGGAGCGCAATTTCCCCGCTTTTCCTAATAGACTTACAGGTCCTCCAATAATTTCCCCAAAGGACCTCCAGGCAAACCTTCAAACGGGGATTCAGCTTTTTGAGTCTAGGCTTTTGTTCAGGCGTCTTTGAAATCAGGGGCTCGCGCGGCCTCATTCTAGGATCCGCAAGGGAAAGTTTTGAGCATTCTGTCTCTCAGCTCTGAGCATTCTGTCTCTCAACTTTTTTGGTTCCACTGAATACTAACGTCGAACAATATGCTTCTAGTTATACTTGGAGGGTCAGGGGGGCTTAGTAAGTAGGTTAAGAACCTGTAGTAACCCTAATTATCCCCATTATTAACCTACTTACTAAGTCTCCCTGACCCTCCTTGTACTCTGTTACATTACATTGAAGACTTGTGCTATTTTGCAGTCCTTGATTTAGACTCCCAGACTCCCCTGTTCCCCAAGTTCTTACCACCCATTTACTATAAACCCCACCCCTCCCAACGATAAGTCTTTGGATTCTTTACATGCGATTAAAAGAATGTTCCTCATTCGTTGCATTCTAGTCTCTGGCAGATTCTTGTTAGGAACACCGAGCCCAATTTTAGTATTCCACCCTAGTGAAGCCCGGATTCCGAACTCAAAGCCAGAACGATAGCGAGGAAGATGGTTGTTCTTGCTCCAAAGAACGGATAAAAGGGTGTGAAGGAACAAGTCACAACTCCTCACAGGAAAAAGAACATTTGGTCAACCCATGACATAGAATGAGATTCACAGATAGCCAGTGACATAGCATCCGTGAATATCTGACTTTCACATGTGGGACAGCATCCCACAAGTCCTGTAATGATAGGTCTCATACCGGAGTGAGCCACGCGGTTTGGGGTTTAAGGTTAGATCTTCGAAAATGTCCTTCATGCACATCTTTTCGTCGTTTCTGTCGACACACACGGTAGCATGCTAGGAGTCGCCTACACCAAAGTCGTATTACGGCTAACAACATGGATGCTGCCGAGAGAAAAATGAGAGAGAGCGCATCTGCATTCTGCTGGTTCGATCCTGCTCTAGCTTTCGTCCCAGTTCCTCTCCTCTTTGTATAGCAAACGATTTGACTGGCTCAACGAATGGACGAAAACCCTTTTCTGCAAAGAAATGGATGGAAGAAACAGGACTTTGAGCCTACGTGAAGGCGTTTGAGCAACCGAGCAGGACCGCTTGGCTATGAAGCACGGCATTTTGCTCTTCAGCGCACCAGCCTCGCTGGATCCCGGGAGCAGGTTCACGCGTCTGGCAGGGAGAGTCCGCTCCTGCTGAGCTTTGGTTTGGCGCGGTGGCGAGAGACCTCAGCCGCGGACCTGGCCTGTATATCGACCGGGCAGGGTCGATTCCAGGTTTTGGTGGCAGTCACGCTGGGCCCTCAATGGCATAATGTACACAAAGAGCAGCGCGGCTGAGCCGGTTTGCCGGGCCGCCGCAGGACGCGTAGGCTTCAAGATCCAGACAGCTTCCTGCCGGACAGGACAGTAGGATGTCTAGACGCTATGAGCCGGACAAGCGAAGGCAAGACCATCCTTAGATGGAAAAAACAAAAGAGCAGGCGATCGGGACTACGTCCTTTGGTCTTTGCGACAAGTGCCTTTTTGCCAGCTTGTCCCGCAGCACTCGAGGCTTTTCCCCTTGGATAGTGCCAGCAGCTAGCGCCATGTCGCAATTTCTGAAGAGACTACAGGCGCACAAGTGCGCTCGGAAGAGAAAATCGGAGCATGGGTGCGCTATGGTCGCGGGGCAGGATGTTGCGAACCTAGGCCATGGCTCTGGCAATCACAGACATGGCCAGAGCGCGCCGGTGCCGCTTGTGGTCTTGACCACCACGGACAGTGCCTTGGGGTACTGCGCGGCGTTCGGCTTGCAGCATGTAAAGGCCAGCCGCACAGACCACAAGATGTTGCGCCGAGTGCCGTCCACAGTGAGGCTGGAACTGCTCTTAGCAAGTAGCTGTTCTCGGCAAGACGGAGCTGTACCCACCAAGCTGCCGGCCGACTATGCCTGGCAGTATGCCCTCATGATAAAATGACTTCTTGGCATGCGCTCAAACGTGGGCTTCTTTTAAAGAACCAGGAATGCTGCTTTGGGTGCCTAGTAGTATATTGGGGGTCGTGTAGATGTACCCAAGTTTTGGAAGACATTGTTAGGTCCTGTCAGACAGCCTGAATTTTGCCTGGCTTCAGTCGGCCATTGTTTCGCAAATTGGGGTGTTGGGGTCTTCAAGCGGGCGCAAGGGCGTGCGGGTCAAAATTGATTTTTGCAAGAGGTCGTGTGGCTAAAGTGTGATCACCAAGATGAACATCGCCTGTCCTGTAGCATGTCTCGTCCATTTTTATGAGGTCTGTGTTGTTCGTTGTTTTTCCACTCGACCAGTGCGCTTGTTTCAACGTAGTCAACGCGGTAGTCGTCACAATTGCCGTCCTCGTCGTTGTCCTCATCGCGCGCAGTCATCAACGCCATCACCGCAGGCAATGAGGTCGTCTGCAGTGTTGTCGCCTCTGAGGTCATGGCGCCATGGTGCAGTCGAGCCTATGACTTGCCACAGCGCGTATGTGAAGATGAAACTGGATGTGAGCTATGTAGCCCGTACCTTTCGAAACCAGTATAATTGCCAAGCTACGGTCACCTCACATCAGCCACTACAAAACTTTCAACATCACACATAAATGAAACCTGCAATCATCGCTTCAGCAAGAGCCAAATAATAATTTTGGTCCAAGCCATATGGAGCATAAGCGGTAACAAGCATGTTTCTATCATCGCCTCGAATATGTTGTTCTGTAAAAGGAAACTGATCGTATTTGGTTCAGCAACAAGAAAACACTGGTCAACCCAGCAGTTACAAGTTGCATTTATTTCCCTAGCCAGCAGGTGCGAATCTGACGTCCACTTAGGGCCAGGGGCGTTTAGTGAGTTCAGAAAGTTTAGGTTCAGGGTTTAAGGGGTGTAGGGGGCTTAGAGTTTAGGGGTCCTATTCTGATATGGCTTCTGCTTGGTAATCTTTAAGTAAATAAAGCGGAGCTCCAGCCTTGAGAGCCAATGCTCCCGGGGCCATTGGTTTGGAGCATCTAAAAGGCTTCCGGCCCTCCAAAAACTTTGACCCAAACTTCCCCGGACCTCGAATCGAACCTGGCAACTGACAAATCAGGACCATGTGTACGCCTTTTCTAGAGAGCACGCATTGATTAGCAAGCGGTTTTATCGGGCATGTACATGTGGTTCCGTGGGGCACTAGGTTTCTAAAGCTTGGATCGCAACCCCCAAGACTTCGTTGGCGAGGATTCGTCAGCGGATCTGTGACAGCAGTGGCGTCTTCTACCACCAGGACGCTGGCGTTTTTCCGTGGCTTGGCAAGAAAACACGTGCAGCTGACAGGGCAGTGCAATGAACTTACGAGTAAAGAGCTTAGCACAAGGATGCAGATTCTGCGGTGTAGCATTTTTTGTTTGTTTAATTTCCCCAGGCCCGACGTCTATGGGAGCTTAAACGTTCATGTGTTTTGGAGCAGCTTCACGCAGCTCGGGGGCATTTGCATAGGTGCCCTAAACCCTAAACCGCGGAGGGGTTGGGCTGCTTGGGCTGACGTTTAAGCGGTCAGGGGTATATGGCGTTTACAAGGATTCTAAAGGTTATAAAGGGTTTGGGGTTCAGGCTTTCAGCAGTGGAGAATATGGAGATTTAAAAGGGTTAAATAAGGCTCAGTGTTTTCTGGTATCAACAGTGGGGAATCAAATGGGAAACTGGGATTATACAGGGCTTTATGGGGAGTGTAATGTGGAAGCCTGAGCACTTGCCATTATCATTTTTGGGTTACCTTTTACTGTGTATATACAAGGAATCTAGGACCGGAATATTGATAATTATCGTTATAAGTCACTGTATAACCCCAGTTTGCATTAAATTTTCCATGTTTCGGTCCATCTGATTCTCTTTTATTGGGCCCCTATCCCCCATAAGATTCCTGTATTTTCAGAACCTGTCCCTGTCAATCCTAAACCACCCCCCGTTAGCCAAACCCTGAACCTGCACCCGAAAACTTTACGTCCTGCTCCCACCCCTTAACAGTCTATATTACGGGTCAGATTAAGGGCTACATATAAATATAGTAGAAAAAGTATCCAACTGCTAATGATCCAAATTAATAAGCCCATGACCAAAGCTCCGAAAGCTCCAAATTGTCCGGGCTAAGCCAAAATTAAACACTTTTGTCCGCACGGTTTATTGGGGTTAGATTAGTTTTGCATTGGGGTCATTTTGGGACAATGGAACAGAAAATGGAAACTACTACAGGGTTTAGGGTTTGGGGTTTAGGGTTTGGCGAGGCCTGCTCAAGCTTTCAGAGACTGTATATACGTAATGTTGCTTAAGGCATGTGAGGGGGTGGAAAAGAAAATAGAAGCTACTGTAGGAAGTCAGGGCTTAGGGGAGTTGAGTCTCTAGGTTTAGGAGGGTTGGAAAGTAGATCCTATAAAACTCCTACATAAGCCCCTATACTAGCTTGTATGCTCATTCCCACACTCCATTTCAAGCAGCAGCAAGTACCGAAGCTTACAACGCAAGAGCCGCAACAAGGATTCCGTATCGAGACCTCACAGATCCTCTAGCACAAGACCCCAGTGGGTACTTCAAAACAAGGGGGCCTCCTCGTATACCCACTACAATCCCTATCTATAGCAGGTACTCCCGACCCGGGACGCCACTTTCTGGAGACACCCAAATTTTCACCCAAAACCCTAAAATCAATTTGATCCCCTATATAACCCCCCTTTCAAGGAGTTTAGACTATACCTCATTGAGAGTTTCAGAGTTCCTCTGGTTCGGCAAAGGACCCCTATGCCCAAAGAAGACGAAGTGGCCAAGATCCCCGGCGCCAGCGACGTCTGGGAGAGTTTGGAGTTTCAGGCGGGGGTGCATGGTACAGGAATTTGAATTAAGTTACAATGACATGGAGATATAATCAACATGAAGTTTTCTCATCATAGTAACTTACTTTTCGGTTTTTGCGCGGCAAATCAGGCACATGGCTTGCTAAGCTTTAGAGTCTAGGGTGGGGGGTATAGGGTTTGCAGGGTTTAGGCTTGGGGACATTGTTGGGCATAAGGGTTTGGGGTGTGCAGTCTAACTGGTTTGAGGCATAGTTTGACCCGTGCTGAACAAGACACACAGACGCATATATGGTAGTGTCCATAAATAAACACCGAACTTTTATAATCATTGTTATGGGACCTCCAATATGGTACCCCTAAATTTGGGAAACTCCCACATACACACAAATCTGACATCATGTTTAGCATTTCCTTTGTTAGTAGCGGCGTGACAGATCCTTTTCACATCGGCACTTTTGGGTTTAGGGTTTTAGGGTTTGCGGCTGGTAAAGCCCTAAGCGCAGCTAAATGTAACCTCTACAATCCCTAGACCAACATGGAAGCCCAAAACTGCCCCTTCAAAAAGTTTGATTAGGATCTACATGGCGTTCAACGTCAGTTGGAGGGAGTATGTTCTAATTGGGGTTACAAGTCGCATGGCCACGGTTCTGACTTGTTTGGGAGGATCCAACCCCTAATATCTACATCGCCCACGAACTTCCGAGTGCGAGTCGCCCCAAGGGCTTAGGGTTTAGGTCTTAGGGTTAAGGGTTCAGGGTTTGGTGAAATCCTAAACCCTAAACCCTCAACCCTGGTGTGTCGGCTGTCTTGAGCTGTGTTCTGGCCACGCAGGGCGTCGAGAGAAAGTTGGGAGTTCCGCACATGTTCCTAGAGGGACCCTACTAATCCATGTATAGTCCCCATGTATCCTTGCGCTAACCTTAAATAATATACGAATATTTACAATATACTACAAAATACTAATTCATACTATAACTATGATATACGAGAATATAGAGTCACAGGCACTAAGAAGCTCAGAAGCTCACACAGAGCGCAAAATTGTACTCCCTCAGTCCTGGGAAGTTTTGGGAGTAAGATAGACCCATGATTAAATGAGCCGCTTCGTTTGTAAGGCCCTGAATATGAGGATCCTTATTACAAACCCTATTTTTAGGGGAGGGGTTTAGGGTTAGGGTTAGGGGGTTTGTTGATCACGGGTCTACATGAGCCATAGTACCTGGCTCTCAACCCTAAACCCTAAACCCTAAACCCCAGGAGCCGTCACCACCGCGCCTCAGCCTGCAAGATACGCATAGCTTCTTCGCTGGGACTCTTGATTTTAGGTTTGTAGTCCTCCTTAGGTAGTTTAGGGGGTTTAGGGGGTTTAGGGTTTAGGGTTTGGGTATAGTCCTCCTTAGGTAGATAGAATATGGCTTTGGGTATAGTATAATAAGGACCCCATACACCCCAGATTCTATCTACTTAAGGTGGACTATAGGGCTTCTAGGGCCAGGGATGTCAAGGTTAGCTTCTTTTCTCCAGAGTCCACGCTTTCTGTTTGCGTTTTTGCTAGAATGTATACTACCTTATAGTCCCCCCCTTAAATAGATAGAATATGGTTTTGGGATGTTTTGGGTACATTGTAGTGAGATCCCCATATACCCTATATTCTATCTACTTAAGGGGGACTATAATCCTAGGCTCTAAAACCTTGAGCTGGAACTCAAACTGTGGTTCATGGGTCGTTGTGCTCAATTGTTTAACTGGTGCTTGGGATCGGAGCACGTTTTTAGGGATTGAGAAGGCATTATACTGGGATCGCTAGCAAGGGGATCGAAGTTGCAGCCCCTTCTCAAGCAATGTAGGGGCATATATGAGAGGGATCGATTGCATAATAAGCAGGATTGTTGACCCCCAAAGATTAATTCAAACCGCTGTATGTAAAAAGGCCCCTCATGCGTGGACAAATCTAGAAGCTTCATCATGTCCCGACCGCTGGGTCTCATTCGCTAAAGCTTTGACCTGAATCGAGCCCCCTACCCCGGAGCCTAAACCATACGAGCCATAGTCTAGACTCCTTAAAGGGAGCTATATAGGGTACTATAGGGGTTATCAACTGGTATATTAGGAGTTTAAAATATAGCCCACATCATTGCTCAGGGATCGGGTTCTGCATGGCGCATGTATAATCGTAGATGTATGCGTACGCCTATGTACTTTCCAGAGAACCAAATCCAAGAATGAAGTCATGCAGGAAATTTGGGTATTCTGAATATTTTGGGCCCCTTTTGCTTATAGACAATATTACGGCAACTAATACTTAGGGGTAGCAAAACGGGACCCTAATCTTGGGAACCCCCATTAGAAGTGCAAATTCAGAGTCCTTGCTTTAAACGGCCGAAATCCCAACCCTAAAGCCCTCTCAGGCCTGTTACGCTACCCCATCGGGTCGTGGCGAGATTTCTAGAGGCACCCGATGTATCAGACCTACGAGTTCCGCGTTTGGAGTCTGACTTGTGGGTTTCCTGCTCAACCCCCAGATGCTGTCCCCAATAAGGTTCCCTCTTCACTAGCCGTCCCTGCCCCTAGGTATGCTCCAGTAGCAAGAACATAGGGGGAACAGGACATAAGCGGGGGGCGGGGTAGTGGGGAACCCATGGTTGATGGGTATTTCATTATGTGCGAGTTTCTCCCAGGTTCTAGGGTTTAGGGTTTCGGGTGAATTCTTGAAGTCGTGATAGGGACTATCATCTCTTTCCAATCCCGCATATTTGCAAAGGGCGCGGCGCAATTTGAGAACCCCCCCTGTGCGTGTCCATGGCTCCCACTAGTTGCAGGCTCCTACGGCCTTATCTTAATTGTCCACTCCCCTACATTGTGCGCTCTGAACAATCCTGAATCCTGGAATTGAAGGATGATCTGGGAGTAGGCCCCGCATAGGCCCCCAATAGTTAATGGTACCCCCGCCTGGATAGTGGAGTGCCTGGGCCTAAGCTTATACCCTCATTCTTCAAACAGGGAAAGGGCTGGATATTGCCTTCCACTCGACAGCAGCCCTAGATGTGGGAGCCTTCTTGTTCTTCTTGCTATTCTTCTTCTTGCCATTACTATTACTACAACGGCAACCCATTTCTCTTCGTCCTTGCTCCTGCTGGTGCTGCTGGCGGAGGTTCGCTATCTCTTAGTCCTGTGTGACAATAGTGCAGCACGTGACAGGACATATTCTGCGGGCCTTACGCGGACTACCATTTGCAAAGCAACTGATTGCAGTTCCCTACCGTTAAAGAACTGGGCACGTATGTCCAAGGTCAACTACAGTAAGCTCGTTGAGCATTGGATCCCCAACATCAGTGTTTTTCCGATCCAGTTTTTAGCTCATAAGAACTCATAAGCTGCATGCCGGGCTTCCTAAACCAAACTCGCAACAGGCCCTACTAAGCTCTGGTATGCTCGGAACGAAAATGCTTCAACCCCTGGTGGGAGGGTCAAGGGGACTTGGTAAGTATATTTAAAAAACTCCCCCTCAGCAACAAACAGAGTAGTCCCAGCTGTCCTTATTGTTAACCTACTTACTATAAGCCCCCAAAAGTGATATAATAAACCCAGCTGTCCTTCTTCTTAAGCTGCTTACTATAAGTCCCAATAAACCCTAAACCCTAACCTATAAGTCCCAATGGCCCCTAAACCCTAAACCCTAAACCTTAAACTATAAGTCCCCATGGCCCCTTTCCCCAAGTCCTTCGGCAGCCCAAAAGGCTTATCTCCACTGGGGCATGGTGTCGCTCCCTCAGGCGGGCATGCTAACCCTAAACCCTAAACCTTAAACCCTAAACCTTGAAACTTAAACCCTAAACCCTAAACCCCATTATAGTAGCTTCCATCTTATGTTCCGTTATCCCCATATAACCCCAATTTTCTATATCCTAAACATCAAGGTAGTTTCCATTTTATTTTCCATTATCCCTATATAACCCCAATGTATAGCCTATGATCCCTAGTTTGACAAAACTGGAGTTTTTGCATGCCTTCAGGATTTAGCAGCGGGTTGTGGGATCTGGGGGGATTAGGGTAGTTTAGGGGTTTAGGGTTCAGGCTTACACTAGGGAGAGTATAGGGTTCATATGAGGAGAATTGAAAAACAGCATGGAAACTGCCGTTTAGGGCTTAGGGTTTAGGCCATAAACTTTTTGGGGAACCTTTTTTGCATCCTGAGCGTTTTGGATTTGGGGTGTAGGGTTAAGGGGGTTAGGGTTTAGGGGTTTAGGGTTTAGGGTTTAGGGTTTGGGGTTTAGGGTTTTGGGTTTAGGGGTTTAGATTTTAGGGTTTCGGGTTCAGAGTCCAGATTCTGCAGTTTAGAGCTCGGGTTCGGAAATTCCGGGCTTTCGTACGTGTATCTGAATTTCACTGGATTAATGTTAGGGCTTAGGGCTTAGGGTTTAGGCTTTAGGGCATAAGGATCCTTTATACTTTTCTGGGGTGGGGGGGATTCCTTATAGCTATGTAAAAGGATCCTTTTTTCTTCCCAGAGTAATGTGGGGCTAAAGTCCAGTCGTATTGATTCACAGACCCTGCTGGGGCCGGGAATTCCCGAACGTGGGCTCCAATCGCGGCCTCAAACCGAAAATTCGAAATAAGAATAACAATCATAGTCATAATAGCAGCAATAACAGTAAAAATCATGACAGTAATAACATTAATACGAATAACATTACCAATGCTATCATGAGTAGTAAATAGTAGACTTCATATCAAGAACATCAGTACTTCAACGAAGCCTTAAACCATAAATCCTCAACTCTCTAAGCCACCCAAGCCCTAAACCCTAAGCCCTAAATCCTAAATAGCAGCTTCCATTTTATTTTCCATTATCCCAGTATTATACCCCCATAATTATACCCCTTATACTGTTGACGGAGGAAATCTTGCACCACCTTAAGTCCCTAAAGTCTTAGAAATTACAGTGCTTTAAGGCCCCTAGGTGGTGCAAGATTTCATCCATCAACAGTATTAGCTTCCATTTTATTTTCCATCATCCCAGTATTATACCCCTATAATTATACCCCTTAAAATGAGCCTTAACCCTAGACCCTAAATTCTAAACCCTACATGGTAGTTTCCATCTTATTTTCCATTATCACTAAATTCTACCCCTATAATTGAGATTTAGGTTTGTTCATGCACTTATCCTACGGGTCCAAGGAATTAAGTCATAGGATTTTAGGGCCCAACTACTATACCATTAATGGTTTTTGAACTTATACCCCTTATATTAAGCCTATATCTCTAAGCCCTCCAGCGAGGTGGAGCCTTTGCTGCCACACTTGGCCCACACCGGCGGCGGCCCGGGTGGGCGGCCGAGCACGGCCCTGGCGCCGCGGGGGCCGCAAGTTGGGTTCGGGGTTTGAGGGTTTTGGGTTTTGGGGCGTTTGGTTACCCTGAGCCCTAAGCCCTAAGTTTTTTACGGGTTAAAGGGTTTGGGGTTCAGGGTTTGGAGGGTTTTTGGGGCTGGGTTTCCGGGCTAATATATAAACTTCATTGTTTAGGTTTCAGGAGAGGTCAGCGTGTTCCTGGGGTTGTACTGGTTCTGCAGTGATGAGGCTCACATGAGCCATAGTCTATACTCATCTAAACTCCTAGTATCCACCTTAATAAGCCCTATAGCAGTCCCCTATATACTAACTTTCATAACGCCCCTTAAGGACTTGAGACCCTGGCCTGAACCCAAAATCCTAAATCCCAGACCTTTTATATTAAGTTTTTTTTTTTTAAATCACATCACAGCATATATGTATATAATCGGAAGATTGGAATTACGGACGTGGGTTTGTTATCAAGCGGAGGGAGTTGTAATGAAATGGTGCAAGCGTGACGGACCCCCCGAGCGGAGCGTGCTTCTTACAGAAGCGTGAAGCTAGACTCACGCAGGGGCTATCGAAACCCTAAGGCACCAAAGTCCTGAAATCTGGCACCGCGATGTTTTTGAAAGCATAAGGCTTCCTCAGATGGGACTCTTCATGAGAATCCCCTTCTTTGGGGGTAGATTTGGCCAGTTTGTTGAACCACGAATCCGTCACCTTAAAGTTTCAACCCCATATCCTGAACCTTCCTGTTGCGGCGGCAGCAAGGAACTTGCAAATTCTCTTCCTGGCTAGGCGCGCCCGGCTTCCCTAGTGGGATGTAGGAGATGGCTGTGCGCGGTTTAGCGTCAAGGTTTGAGAGGTTCAATTGTTTGGACCTTTTCTTGGGTGTAGAACTCGTGGATGAAGGTTTTTGATTCATGGCTTAAGATGGGAGAGTGGATTCAGAGGCTGTTATCCAACTACTTGCATTCACTCATTTCCCCTGCAAGAACATTGTTACCCTCACAACAATCCTATTTTATGGATCCTATTTAGTCATGGCAGACGGTGGCCCGCTGAGAGGTATAGCTTTTCTAGAGGTATCCATTTCTACTTAAACCCTAAACCCTAAACCTTAAACCACACTATTACTGAAAAAGCTGCGGTCCGATGCCAGTAGTAGAACATGCAGAGACCTTACATAAGTAGTCCTCAGTATGCCGGAGTCATATGCTCCATTCAGTTGTAGTATTTGTTAGAAGAAGTGTAAGTAGTCGTAGTTGGCTCATCCATCAAAAACATAATTCATTCCACTACACGCAAAGACGCTTTTTCCACAGAACCCCAGGAGGTAGTTGAAAACACGAGAAAACCGAACAAATGGACCTACTTAGTTAGGCTCAAACCATAAGCCGCCGAAAGCCCCTTCCCCCCCAACCCTGAACGCTAGACTCCCCAAGCCTAAACCCAGAATCTCCTACCTAAGCCCCTAAAGGCCTAAGTCCTAAGCCCTGAACCCTCAAAACCGAAGCCCCCAATCTGTACTGTCCTTAGGACTTCTTTTTAAATTTGTATTTTAGTAGAACCCTAAGGGCATTTTCTATTATAGGTTCAAGGAGACTACAGCAATAGCCCCCGTCTCTTCTTCTGCTGAAAGGGGTGGTCACGCCCTGCCGTGGCTCTGGCGAAGGGCCGTAGCTGGAGCTTTGCTGGAGGCCACGGAGTTCGGGGACTGCATAGTCCCGGGTTTAGGGTTTAGGGTTTAGCCGTAAGTAGATAGAATATGGGGGTTATATTGGGATAATGGAAAAGAAAATGGAAACTACTATGTAGGGCTTAGGGTTAAGGTTACATGATGTAGGGTGTTTGGTTCTTTTTGGGCAAGGGGAAGGGGGATGTAGGATTTGGACTTTAAATCCGAAGCCTGAGCCCAGGGTCAGGGTTGGAGGTATGCTTTGAGGTAATTGCGAATTAGGAATGTTTTGAAAATATTCAAACACGGGAGAGTTCCAGGGCATAAGCAGTTAAGGGTAGTTCCGTATCATCACCAAGCCTAGACTCGCATCTTTTGGGTGATATCGTAGTTCCTAGTATAGAGTAAGACTATAGGATTTTTTGGGTATCGTATTCTATCATAGAATACATTGCAAACTCCTATAAAAATTCCAGTTTCAATTTCGTTGTGAGTGTCCATTCACTTTTTCCATTTGATGCTCCATGTAACCCTAGACCCCTAATACATCCATACCCACTCCTTAAAAAGGGACCTGACATTTATGATCCCTACACAACCCCCAGAAACCAAAAAGAAACTGCCCAGTTGAAGCCGAGAAACCTGTTAGGCAGACGCCCGGCCACGGAGTGAAGATGTGGAGGATGTGCTTTTGGGCATCAGGGTTGTAGGGTTGATTTAAGGTTTAGGGTTTAGGGTTGTAGGGTTTTGGGTTTAGGGTTTGGGGGCTTAGAGTTTCTTTCCAAACTCGGCTGGGCGTTCCCCCTTTGGTTCTGAAATCCTACTCCGTGAATTGCCGTGAATCCTTCAACATGGAGATCACCACTGGGGTTACAATATGGCTTACGGGGGTTATGAGTTTACGAAGTCCCACTGACCCTCCAAGTACTCCATGAATCCAAGTCCTAATTCTATTTGCCCTTAATTCGGAAGTGATTCCGAAGAAACATTCTCCAAACTCCAATGATGAATTTCCAACCCTAAATCAGGATTGTCGATGATCCCTAAACCCTCAGCCCTTATGAGGCGCATGACACACTAAACCTTAAACCCCACGTCTGAAACCCTAAGTCCTGAACCCCTAAACCGTTTGGCTGAAATGCCGTGTGAGCTAGAATCTTGATTCCTTACAGGGGGTTTATTTAGCGGATTTTATAAGGTACGACTATAGAGGTTATTAAGGGGGATACTAGGAGTGTAGACCACGGCTGATGCATATCCATGTGCGACGGCGAGTCTTTAGGTGCTCGGAAGGCTTCGCAAAATAGCCTTCCCGCTTCCGAATCCCAAACCCTAAACCCTAAACCCGGCCCAGACCTAAAGGATGCTTCGGGTGTTCCTAAACCCTACTTGGAGGGTCACGGGGACTTAGTAAGTAGGATAATAGCCACTATAGCCCATATAGTAACCCAAATTATCCCCCTTAACCCCAAACCCTAAACCCTAATCCCAATGGGTAACCTACTTACAAAGTCCCCCTCACTCTCCAAGTAAAGACCCTAGTAGACATCAGCTGTAGCGGTTCCTAAGCCCTCGAACTTAAACCCTGGTTGGGTAAAGGGGTTAATGGGTAAACTCCGCACCCTAAAGCCCTTACACCCCAAACCCCTACCCCGAAAAAGTCTAAAACGGCAATCATCCCCTGGTAAAGGTGCACTAGGACCTAATACAGTTTACGCAACAATTCCTCGATCAATGCGCGCGGGACAAAGACGCGCCCCGCATTAGCACAATACTGCTAAACCCCGAAACTCCTAAACCCTTAAACCCTAAACCCCGAAACCCTAAACCCCTGAGCCCTAAGCCCCTGAACCCTAAACCCCTGAACCCTAAAACCCTGAATCCCAAAAACCCCTGAACCCTAAACCCCTGAACCCTAAGCCATGAACCCTAGGACCTGGGCATGCAGCGCCTGGTGCCGGCACAGGCTCTGCTGCCCTTGGTGGATGCCTTCACGACGCCCGGTCGCGAAGCCTTGTATGTAAGGAGGGCTGCTAGGGACCAGAGTTTAGGGTTTAGGGTTTTGGGTTTTGGGACTAGGGTTTGGGGTTCCTCTGTTATTGATGATAGACATTGATTACCTGCAAATTGGGGGTTGGGTAGCTGATTTACACAAGGACATACCCAGAACGGACGCTTAAATGGAACATCAAAGGAATTTGGGTTCAGATAAAGGTTGATATCCTTGATATGGATGACCTTGGTGTACTAGATTGCCATAGTCCCAGGGTAGAAGGTATTCCGGGTCATACGGGATCTTTGTTTTCAACCATATGGGGATGAGAGCTGATGTGGAGGGTCAGGGGGATTTCGCAAGTATACTGCTAACCCTCACAAGCCATAGAATAATCCGGGGATCGGGATTGGTGAGAAGTACGTTAGATAAGAATGCTCTAGCCCCCCCATAGCTTTTAAAATGCAATCGTATTTGATTCAACCACCAAAACAACACCCCGCTGGGAGGTGTGGAAATGGTGGTTTAAGGATTAGCTTGTCAAGCCCATATATCCTCATACAACCCCCTCAAGCCTAGACCCGAAACCCTAATCAAAGGGATCCCATTCTACATGTTTGGGCTCCCACATGAGGTTCATGCTCCGATGCGGCGGGAGTTTCGAGTTTCGAGGTTTAGTTCGAGCTGAGAGTTCAGGGGCTTCTGGTCTAGGCTGTAGGAGCTAACCCTAAACCATCAACAGGTTTAGGGTTTGGCATCTCCTCTACAGGGTTATATTGACTACCCCCAAAGTGTGCACTTTTATGGGTCTCAGTGTATGATCCAAAAACTTCAGCCGTTAATCTCTGATCTAGCAGGGTGTGATGGAATGGGATATTTTGAATTATGATAGGGTTGCTTAAGCCCTAAAACCCTAAACCCTAGACCCCTAAACCTGAACTAAAAGCCCAGCCCCAGACAGCAAGGAGGCACTTGTCGCTCCTGGAGATAGTTGTGGACCTGGAACGCGCCTCTGCGCCGGATCGGCTGCTAACCCCACATCTGCAGGTGCCTCATGGGCTGTAATAGTGGTATAATAGGAATATAAGAGGACCATAATATAGTTACTAGTATCCCTTATAGTTATAGGGCTTAGGGTCAAAAGCTTAATTAGGGCTGACGGTTTAGGGCCAAAGGCTTAGGGCTTGCGTTTCAAGGTTTGGAGTGTAAATTCTCTACTCCGGGGGAAGGGATTCGGGTGGTCCATTGAGGGCTTCGGGTAGGGTTTAGGGACCTTTCGCGCAGCGCCCATCTGAGAGTTTCCCAAAATGCTCCTTGTGCAATTCTCAGCGGAAACTATTGAATCTCAGTCCCCAAAGTAAATACTGAGGGTCCCCCCCAAAGCAATCCCTAAACCCTAAACCCTAAACCCTAAACCCTAAACCCTAAACCGAAGCCTTCAGGTGTTGGCTGGCGGGCTCATGCGGCTGTGGTCACTTCTCAGTCGTCGGAGCAGTGCCCGAGCTACAGGATTTGGGGTTTTGGGGTTTAGGATTTTAGTGTTTTAAGGTTTTGGGGTTAGGATTTTAGTGTTTTAAGGTTTTGGGGTTTAGGATTTTAGTGTTTTAAGGTTTTGGGGTTTAGGATTTTAGTGTTTTAAGGTTTTGGGGTTTAGG
>CAJNIZ010000638.1:0-12801 GCA_905231905.1 Symbiodinium pilosum | reverse complement strand
GGGTTTAGGATTTTAGGGTTTGAAGGTTTTTGGGTTTAGGATTTTAGGGTTCTAAGGTTTGGGGTTTAAGTGTTTTAGGGTCTAGGGTTTTAGGGTTTGGGATTTGTGGTTAGAATGGTTTACAATGTGCCTGTTCAAAGCCTTAAAGCCAAAATCCCAAGCTCCAGCCACCTCCAACCTCAAACCCTAAAACCCTAAACCCTAAACCCTAAAACCCCTAAAGCTGCTAAACCTAAGGCATCATCCCAGACACGGAGCTCCGGAATTTGGCTTTCGACCACGTTCCGCGGTTTCCTGGCCTTAGAATAGATGGTCCTTATCGGGGTTGCTGTTAAGGAACTTTGCTGAACTGACTATGAGGAAAGCCTAGTATTTATTTACTACATTCCCATAATATGGTAATCAATACCCTAAACCCCCAAAAACAGTATTATGGTAACTTAGCTTAAGTTCCTTAACCGCAACCCAGTGATTGGGGCATCCAGCCTTACTTGTCAGTCTCGGGCCCTTTCCGCGCTTCCATGGAGGGTAAGCTAGAAGCTTATTCCCAGATGCCTCCCATGCACCTGAAGCCCGGAACTCTAAATCTTTGACCCATAGTCAGTGGTTCCTGGGTTGTACCCCTAGGGTCATACCACTAAAAGGTTTCCCCAATATGGCCCTAATATAACCCTTATATGAGCCCATGTAGTCCCCTAGAGACCATTATTAAACGGATTCCAAAACCCAGGGGTACAACCCCATGGGTACAAGCCTGCAACCCTTGAGATACATGTACAAACACCATGCAACAGAGTTAGCAGTCATAGTTCACAAGAATCCTTGTAATAGTTCTTTTTGGTACCCCCAAAGCTCTATTGCAATCCTCTAAACCCTACACCCTAAACACTAAACTCTCCATCCTTAATCCCTAAACCCTAAACCCTTAACCCCTTAACCCTAAACCGTTGACCCTAAACCCTAAACCCTTAAACCGTACACCCCAAACCCTGAACCCTTCCGTACATTCATCCGAGGCTTTTGGAAACCCAGAACTTCCTGGGCCGGGCTGTGGATGCCACGCCAGCGCATGCTGGCGCGGCTGGGGTAGGCAGAGTATGCCCAGGGTTTTTGGTTTAGGGTTTAGGGTTTAAAGTTTAGGGTTTAGGGTTTAGGATTTTAAGTTTAGGGTTTAGGGTTTAGGATTTAAAGTTTAGGGTTTAGGGTTTAGGGTTTAAAGTTTAGGGTTTAGGGTTTAGGGGATTAAGGGTTTCGGCCTTCGGGTCTAGGGTTTGGGGGTTATTTAGGGCTCTGGGTTTGTGGGCTTCAGGGATTTTAGTGTTCGGGGTTTCTGGGGTTCAGGGCTGGGTTAGGCTAGGTGAATTTGGGGTTCTGATGGTTGAGGGTTCAGGGATTTACTGGGCATGGCGGATGCGACATTTTCGTATTCGTAAACCCCAAGCCCAAAAGCCTAAAGTAAAAGGTGGTCTTTGAGGTGTTCAGGGTCCGAAGTTTTTTTGCGGGGGGCTTGCTCTGAAGGTTCAAGTTGACGTTTACTTGGAGGGTCAGAGGGACTTAGTCAGTAGGTTAATAGCCCTTTAACCCATGAACAATTTCCTGCCTGTAAGCCCCTATACAATCCAGCTTCTATTCCAGTTCTGCATTTTCTTTCCCATTTGGATTCTGCAACATTCACATTTTTGAGGCCCCTGCCCTAAACCCCAAATCCTCAGGACGCCTCGCCTAGAGCCTCAAACTCACAGGCGCCCCAAAAACCCTAAACCCTAAACCTTCTCAGCTTCCACAGGCCCTGCTCTTCATCGAACCGCTTTACGAGCTGCGCGGTGTTCTGGCTTACACTGTCGATGCACGAAATCCTCCATGATCACTTGAACCCTAAGAAGTTCTGGTGCTACCACAAAAATCTTTACCCTAAGCCCTAAGCCCTAAACCCTGAACCCCGAACCCTGAAACCTAAACCCTAAACCCTAAACCGTATTCATATGCACTTTTTTGGTATCAACTGTCGGCTTTATCTAGACATGCAAGTGTCAGGAGTGGAGATTCCATCTTACTGATGGTCAGTAGGGATTGGATGAAAGGGTCCTTGTAGGCTTCTTTAGGGTTCAGGGTGCGGATGTAGGGTTTAGGGTTTAGGGTATAAGCCTTTGAAGAAAATTTCCCTACATTCGATTCCTGTGAGGGAAAGAATCTTGGATCTATAAATTGTCAGTTTTTTTGATAATATACTATACCCAAGGTATCTCAAGGTCACAAGTGATTCGTTGGCCATGAGCAGGTTGGTGGACGAAAGCCTGCACGAGGTTGAGTATGCTGCAGCATTCTAATTCCCAAGGTTTAAGTGTAGAAGTTTATTTCGAGAAGTTGAGGTTGCTATTGCTTTAGGGTTCGGGCTTTGGGGTTTGGGATTTAAGGGTTCGGGACCGAGCGTCCGGCTTCGGATTCAGATTAAGGGTTTGTATGTAGGATTTGGGTTTAGGATTCATGGATTAACTTAAAATGTTTTCTACGTGCTGTCATTGGGCAGGTGGGTATGTTGCGGTGGTTTGAGACAGCTGCTCGTGGAACTAGTGCTCGAACTTGAGCTGCTGATCCCTAAGCCCTGAACCCTCAACCCTAAACCCAAACCCCAAACCCCAAATCCTAAACCCCAAACCTAAACTCCAAACCCTAAATCCTAAACCCTAAACTCTAAACTCTAAAGCCGATTATAGTAATTTCCATTTAATTTTCAATTATCCCTATATACCCCCGATTTATACCCTATAATCCCTATACTCACTATAATCCCTATAAGATCTCTCCAAAAAAAAGGCTCCGGCACCCAGGTGTATGGCCTCCGAGCTCCTACGGCGGGACGCTGCCTCGAGGGAGGAGGGCTTCCGAGAGATCTCTCCTGCTTTCGGATTTAGGGTTTAGGGGTTTAGGGGTTTAGGGTTTAGGGGTCTTCAGTGTTTTTGCAATAGGTTTTTAGATTTCTGCAAAAAGGATGGTTTTTGGGAAGTTCAGGGTTTAAGGGTTTTGGGTGTTAGCGGGGATTGTGCATGGGAGAAAGGGAGTAGATAAAGGAACATACAGGGCCTTACGGGGATGCCATAGTTTCGAGGGTTTAGGGTTTGTGGATCATGGTTTCCGTAAACAAGGGGCCCCTACATAGACCCCATATATTAGGATCTTAATTATAGGGAGATAGTGGCCAAGCGCAGTTTCGATGCAGGCAAGATGCCCAATCCCTTGAGCAGGCGCACCAAGACGCAAACGGTGGTCATTGATATTGATAAGGATCACCTTCGAGCGGAGGAACCCGACGTTGCTAGCTGTGCTGGATGCGTCGACAGCTATTGAGTGGGCATACATTCTGGTGGATTATCGCCCTGAACATGAAGTCCACAACCTGTTTGATTTACTAGAGCTGAGGGTGCGTCAGCGGGCAAGTCAGTTGGACAACTTCTGCTGCCCTAACCTGGTGCACGCAGATGAGGGCAGGCCTGACTTCTGCGGAAGCAGCCAAGGTCGTGATCGACGGTGGATGATGGATTCTTTTGCACCACCTTCTATACTTCGGGTGGACCCCCCACCCTGTAATAGTGGTCTAATAGAAATATACGAGGACTTTAATATAGTTACCAAGTGGATTTGAGAATAGTTACCACTACTGGGTAAGGGGTTCAACTAATGTATACCATGTACATCAAAACCAGAAGTTCCTCTCCTAATCCTCAACGCTTTCATCTGACACCTTGGCCTTGGCCGCAGCCGTTGCGCTCATAAGCCCTGAGCCCTAGACCCAAACTGCCTTGTGGGAGTACGCCTGCTCGTAAGTATATTGGGGTTATATAGGGATAATGGAAAATAACATGGAAACTATTAGAATGAGGTTCGAAAAGAGGTGTTGCAATAGAAAATCCAAACCCCAAACCCTGGACCCTAAGCCCTAAACGCTAAACCCTCAGCCTTAAACCGTAAACCCTAAGCCCTAAGCCCTAAGCCCTAATCCGTAAAACCCAAACCCTCACCTAAACCCAAACCCTAAAACCCTAAACCTCAAACCTAATCCCAAACTCTTAATTCCAGGCATTTCATGATATCTCTGCTCCAGGAGGCCCGCGACTTCCTTTCTCTCCTGGAAGCCCTGGGAGTGGAGCAAACGGTCTTGGCCCAGGAGGGGGTCTAGGGTCTAGGGTTCAGGGTTGTGGGACCTGGGGAATGGAGGCATGAGGGTTTAGGGTTTAGGGTTCAGAGTTCAGGGTTCAGGGATCAGGTTTTGGGGTTTAGGGCGTAGGGTGGATGCTATCTCTTCCTTCACTCCCTACTAAATCCTAACAACGTCCATGGTTTTTCCTCCTAGACCCTTAACCCTAAACCCTAAGTCTTTCACTGCAACTTGTTGATGCCTGGTTTGGGTACGACAGTTGGAGGTGGCGCTGTTGTTCTTCTGCTTTTCTTAAATAAATATGCGGTTTATACAGGGATAATGGAAAACAAAATGGAAACTACTGTATTATAATAGGGTATATATTGGGGTTAGAGTCCCCTTAAGTAGATTTTGTACGAGATGGGTGATAGTGGTGAGAGTTGGTGCGGTAGTAATGAGAGTCGCCATAGTATGAGTAGCAAAAGCGTAAGCATTCAGGTTCTCAGCGCAGGCTAAGCTTGAAACCTTGAACCCCAAGTGCTACACCCTTAACCACAGGCTAGCACCTAAACCCTAAAACTTAAACCGCAAGACCTGAGCCCTATAACCTAAGCATTAAACCCTAGACCCAAAACCTAACCCTAAAACCTAAACCCTGCACCAATTACTTACGCAGTTTTCGGCTCTAAAGGTTAGCAGGTCTGGGAGATTTTAGCCCATCTCAGAGTGCCGAAGATGACTGCACTACCACCCTTGTTTGGATACGAGCTCAAAACTTGCAATCCCAGATATGCTAAACTTATTAACATTACTATTGGGTTAGTTATTGCTCATTCACAGAATAATTCATGATTTCTGCTACTGTTAGTACTACTTCTTTTGCTTGCGCAGACCAGCGACCAGCCTGGACACTCAGTTGTCGACCTTCCTTGTTGCAGAATATTTGAACCTTCTTTCAATCAGAACCCCAAAGACCTAAGCCACACCAAAAACATAAAACCCTAAATCTTACTTGGAGGGTCAAAGAGGCTCAGTAAGTAGGTTGCTGATGTGCTTAAGTGGGGTCATGCCATCGTTTACAGAGGCTGTAAGTATAAATCCTAAGTCCCTGTAAGCTCCACACCTTAAATCCTATGCAATATAGTACTTTCCATTCTTGTTTTCCATTTCTTACGCACGTCCCTATATTACCCAACATAGCTTAATTTTCGTTTCATCCGCCATTTGCTTTTCCACCTGATTCTCCACGATCGTTTTCTCCATTTTCTTTTCCATTCTCTTATACATCCCTGCATGAGCCATAATCTCAACTCTTTAAAGGAGGTTCTAGAGGGGATTATGTAGGGGACTACAATAGAGGTTATTTAGGGGGCTACTAGGAGTTGAGACCATGGCTCGTAACGCCCCTACCATACTTACGAAGTTACACCGCACCAAGTAAGCCTCAAGCGGAAATCTTCGATCCGCAGAACCCTGAACTGGTTGTTAGTACTTGGAGGGTCAGGGGGACTTAGTAAGTAGGTTAATAATTCCTGTAACCCATATAGTAACCCTAGTTATCCCCATTATTAACCTAGATACTCAGTCTCCCTGACCCTTTAAGTGGGGAGATATGGAATATATTATATAGTCTAAGGAACTATCAGGTGGGTAGTTTCTCCCATATATATAGCCCAAATACCCACACATAAGCCTTATGCAGGCCTTAAATAAGGGTACCCATCTGGTAACTGCCCACCCAAACCGGCTTAGTATAGGGATTATCTAGGGAGTATATTCCCATATTCCCTTGAACCAGCAAGTCAAGCACGCAGCAGGATGCGAGACTCCTCATGGAGGACTCCATAGCAACCTGAAGATCCTTGCCAACGCTTCCGGGCTCAAATATTATTGGGATTACATAGGAGGTATATAGGGATAACTAGCAACTACCATCTTGTGATAGGATATATATATATACAGACGATATATACGGGTTTGTAGTGTGATGCTGCTTGGATTATAGAGGGATATATAGGGCTCTTATATTATACATTGGGGTTATAGCCAGACCCTGTTACGTCAGGCTTTCCTTGTTTTTGTCTCTCTCTCTCTCTCTCTCTCTCCCGCTCCCTCTCCTCTCTCCCCCTCCCTCTCCGCTCTCTCCATCCCTCTCGTTTTCTATCTCTCTCTCGCTCGGGTGTCGCTTTAAGGCTGTCCATGGTCTTTTATGGTCTTTCTTTGCGGGATTCCCCATGGCCCAGAAACACGGATATGTTTCAAGTAAAAGCGTGACGAGAAACTGCACCAAAATTCATGCCTGATCCGCACGCATGTAAGAGATCAGGTTCCAAACGCGTTTCAATACTGACTGCAGGCGGCGCCAGCAGGACAGGTGCTGCAGAAAATGAGGGAATGCTAGGACTGGAATGAGGACGGCGTTGTGCTTTTGCATTTCTGAAGTCTCTGCTGCTTTGGCACCTTGCATGTTTTTTCTTCTTTCGTCGCTGGTTTGAGTTCACACCCGTCGGAGCATGGGGGAAGCCTCATACCTCAATGCCCTCCAAGAACAAACAAATTCTACCATGCCCTTATAACTTACTGGTTGCTAGTAGGGAATATGGGAGCAACACCTATATATATATATACATAGAGCATAGGGAGTATCTTCTCCATATCCCCTCCTAAAAAACCAGTAAGATAAGCAGGTAGGAATTTGCTGCAGTGAAACACCTGAGGTCAGCCTTGATCACCAATGCTAAGATTGATGCTTCGTGGAGCGCCGGAGCGCCGTACGGATTCTGCTACGGCTCCCACCTCCAAGTACCACAGGGATCACTGGACACCAGATGGATTTGGAGGGTGGAAGGATGTGGAAATTGGCCAAAACGAAATTCCTGGGCTACTGCTGGAGGAGACAGCAAGGTTCTGAAAAAAAGGCGGCGCTTCACGAAGGGATGCGAATTTCGGGCATCACCGGACATCACCGTCTTGAAGCAGACCTTTTCCTGAGGTGTTGAAGTTGAGTGGATGGCCTCTGGCAAATGATCCCAGCGGGAGTTTCTCAGCACGAAGGCGCATGAGGACCCAAGGTCCCAAGGGAAGTGTAAGGGACGAAGTGTTCAGCTGTACGGTTTAGGGTTTAGGACCTCTCAAGGCGTGCATCTGATGCAAGCGTGAGTTCCGGCCTGGCTCCATGATCAAGTCGTACTATACAAGAGTTCGGAATTATGCCATTCTAATATTGATTGAACTGTTGTAATTACTACTATACTATGACAAGTGATATTGTGCTGTACTTTTTTAAACTAGCAGACTACTACATTTTTACAATATTCCATTATACTGTACTTCTAAGCTAGAAGAAGTCTCCGGTAACTAGGATCAAAGGAAAAACCCCCAGCCCCGAATCTCCGCACGTGACGGAGGGGCCCAAGATAACTGCGTTGCTGTAAAGGGACTTAAGCCAAGTCATCACAATATGGGTTTATAGTGAGTAGTAGTATAGCATGGTTCTTGTCCAACTTTTACTTGAATTTCCTTGACAGCAACCCACAGAAGTTTGTGTGTGATGCTGCTGCAAAAAGCGCAAGGAGTGGGAGGGCAGCGGGGTGGTAAGTAGGCGGTAAAAGGGGATCTGAGCTAGACATGCTGTGAGCGTGCACAGCCTGGCAAGCATCAACCAGGATTGTCGCCGGAATATTAATTATAGCATCCTGTAGTAGCCCCGTCTTTTGATTCCAAGTAAGGTAGTAGCTGCCATTTTCCCTTCCATTCCTTAAATCCTTGCTAACAGCCAGTAAGATTTTGGTACATGATCAGTGCAGTAGTATTCTGTTTGGGGATACTATGGTACCCCAACATAAAGTAAGATTATATCTTCCTTTGGGGTATACTGTCTTATACAAAAACTTAACCTTACTGGGTTCAACCACGAAAAGGCGCTACTCAGTTGGGGAGGGTACCTCCAACCATCAGTGCAGGGTCGACAAGTTTGATTTTTGCCGTCTACTTACCCGGGGTTAGTAGGTTAGCGGAATGCATTATATTGGGGTTTTATAGGGTTATATAGGGATTGTACTCCCCTATTCCCTACTAACCACCACTAAGTTTAGGATTCAAGGAAGGTTGGTGTTTCAATGTCCGCAGTCAGTTGAATGGTCCCGGGTTTAGGGTTTAGGGCTTAGGTTAGGCCCCTACCCACGCAAAGTGGCAACAGGAGAACATGAAAGTCATATTACAGAGCGGATATATTCCCATTGTACCACTATTACTGGATCGCTGTCACTTTTGTTGTAAATAGCTATAATATGGAAACCCCACTCTGTATTACACGCCATAATATGGTAACCTGAAGCAAGTTCCTTAACGACAACCCAGGTTACGGGGTGGGGACCTAATCATTTAAAGCTGAGCATTCAAGTTTTCGGTTTCCAACAGGCTGTCAAATTTTCGGGGTTGCTGTTAGGCAACGTAATTTAAGTCACTATAGTAGGGAACCCGTATTAGTTACCATCTATATGAATATATATATATATGCATATATATTACGTATATACCCGTTATGGTAACCTTGAATTAAGTTCCTCAACACCAACCCAGTTTTCGCCATTTCTGGGCCAATTTTTTAGAAGATGGCGGTCACCTGGCCTGACCTAGAGACGCCAACTTGTACAAGCACAATTAACTGCTATTG
Source organism: Symbiodinium pilosum (assembly GCA_905231905.1). Taxonomy (NCBI): domain Eukaryota; class Dinophyceae; order Suessiales; family Symbiodiniaceae; genus Symbiodinium; species Symbiodinium pilosum. The sequence goes on along the minus strand of CAJNIZ010000638.1, from coordinate 3,991 downwards.
TTGTTCAACATCCTACATAGCTTACCGTGATTTTTCAATATCGAGGGTATTTCCCTTAATCCTAAACCCCACACCCGAGAAAAAAAAACCTAAACCCTAAACCCTAAGCCTTGAACCCTAAACCCTAAACCCTAGCCCTAAACCCTAAGCCTTGAACCCTAGGATTATGCAGGATTTTTGGGGTGGACCGTGAGCTCTGGGACCCTAAACCCTGCATCCCTCCCCTCAAAGACCTAAGTATTACTTGGAGGGTCAGGGGCACTTAGCAAGTAGGTTATGGTTTAGGGTTTAGGGTTTAGGGGATAATTAGGGTTACTGTATGGGTTAGAGGGATTATATAAACCACTTACTAAGTCCCCCTGGCCCCTCTAAGTACTAGAGCAAGAGAAAAGCATCCGGTGGTTCGCAAGAATTCAGGCTCTCTTTTTTGGGTTTAGGGTTTAACGGTGTAGGGGGTTCCTACCGTAGCTTCTTATAGGGTTTGGATGCAAATAAATGCGACACCGCTTTTGGAAGACTACCAAGTGGACAGTCTGGGATCGGAGATTCTGGAGGACCCAGACGATCCGAGAGTACTTCCCTTCTGCAGGATTTAGGGGCACCTTCCTACCTAGACCCTAAACCCAAAACCGTGGTTTAGGGCTTGGTTTGTTCTAAGGGCATTCTCCTGAAAGACAGTGGGGGCTGAGGGAATTTGACGGGGCTTTCCAAAGACCTTCGTAATAGGGTTTAGGGTTTAGGTTTTAGGCACCCCTTTCATGAGATAGTCCTTGATTAGCGAGTAGTAGAGGAACTGTGCTCTTCAGAGGCAAGAGAGCGGTCATGAAAGTTAACCCTCAGCCCGAAAGCCAGAACCCCAAACCCCAAATCCTAAACCCCTCAACCCCTAAATCCTAAATCCTAAACCCCTCAACCCCTAAATCCTAAATCCTAAACCCTAAACCCTAAACCCTAATCCTAAACCCTAAATCCTAAACCTTAAGGCCTAGGCCCCAAGGCTTCGATTTGTGATTCAGAGCTTGGATGTCAGAGTTCCGGGCAATGTATGAGACAAGTTTTCAACATGACCAAAACTCGAGGGAAGGACAAAGGGTTTAGGGTTTAAGGATGTTGGGGCAGGTTGGAGCACACAAACCCTCAATCCTAAACCTTGAGTCCTTAAGTAACTTGTACTGAAGTACGAGGCAAAACTTACATGCAAACAGCGACTTTGGGGGTACGAAGCATTCCACAGCAAGCTTGAAAGCCACGAAATCTCCGCTTAGATGTTGAAACCACTACTTTAACAGTCGAAAGATGTGCCGTCCTGCCGCCGGACTGGCTCTGGAAGATTCGGTTTAGTTTTCTTTCAACTGCACGAATGATTCCATGTCAGTAATGATTACCCTGTATAAACCCTATATAATCCCTATAACCCCTGTAGTTTCCATTTTCTTGTCCATTATCCCCATTTAACCCCAATAGCTAAATCGTGAGTAACATTGTTGATCAAAAGATCTGGGATGGTCCGGATCTTTTCTCCTGTTCGATATAATTTGAGACATGCAACAATGAGCCCTGGACCCAAAGAATAGAACCCCAGATTCCAACCCTAAACCCTAAACCCTACCTAAACCCTAACCCCTCAACCCTAAACCCGATACCTTTATCACCCACTTAAGCGCCGGTAAGTCCCTCGAGTTCCGAGCTCATGCCACATGGGACAAGACGGGGTGGCCTTGTGCAGAAGGTTCACTTGGCTCGGTCAATAGGAGTCAGGAGGCACCCTAAGGGTTTCCAAGGACTCAATAATCTAGGGTTTAGGGTTTTGGGGTTAAGGGTTTTTTTAGGGTTCAGGGTTTAGGGGCTAAGGGTTTTTAGGGTTCAGGGTTTAGGGGTTAAGGGTTTTCAGGGGTTAAGGGTTTAGGGGTTTAGGGTTTAGGGGTTTAGGGTGTAGGTTTATCAGGTACTTGGACTCTTAGGGGCAGTGAACTTCTGTAGTCTTAAGGAGCCTGGTAGTTCGGCTTGTGAATTGTCTTCGAATTTGTCACCGGCGTTTCATGGTTTGGAGTTGGCCGGAGGGAATTCACGGCTTAGTTTCCTTTTTTACCAGCGCGAGCGAGGGTGGGTTTAAGATTATGCATCGCGAGCCCTCAGCTTCGCGCTTTGCAGAATGAATCCTATAACCTCGCCTCAAACCATATTTCCAGGTTGCTACCAGTCATGAGATCAAAGTGAAGTTTTAGGCACCTCAGAGCATTTTCCTTTTCAAGCCCATCGCAAACCCTAAGCCCTAAACCCAAACATCTTGGGATGCATGAGGTAGGGCCGGTCTTTGGGAAATTCCCATGTGGTCTATGGGGATCATTATCCGTTTCGGTTCGCTTCCTGCGGCACACAGATTCTGGCAAAGGAGCATCTGTAAACGAGCCTGCTTGCGCATCATATTATTAAAGTGCGGTCACTTAATACATTACTGCTTTGGTACTCAAAATGGACCCTGAACTACAACATATTCACACGCCGACGCAGTTCTACCCTAAGTTCCCTAAATCATGCATCCTGCTGTCTTGTGTAGCTGGCTTCCTGACGCCCAAAACCCTGAATTGCAAAAAACCTACTGATAGACCCTGAGCACTGAAACCCAAAGATCTAAAGCCCTACAGCCTGAGACGTTAAAACCTTACCTGGAGGGACAGGGGCAGTTAGTAAGTAGATTAATAACCCCTATAACCCATATAGTAACCCTAATTATCCCCATTAATGACCTACTTACTAAGTCCCCCTGACCCTCCAAGTAAGCCCTTTTCAAAGGTTGCGGGCTCTTTGCTGCTTGGGTGTGGCTGTCCGCTTGCTGGCGCGGCTTCCATCGCGCCTGGTTTAGGGTTCAGGGTTTGGGGTTTAGGATTCAGGGTTGGGGTTTTAGGGTTAGGATTTCGGCCGTAGGGCGTGGGGATTGGGATTTGGGGCTTCGAGTTGAGGGTTGCCGGGCTGAAGGTTCAGCGATGTTTGTTTGAGGTTGCATTGATCAGTAGCGGATAGAGGAAGTGGGTTCCCCTGGTAGTCCATGCCGTCATTCCCTACTACACCGCTAAAACCTAAACCCTAAACCCTAAATCTTACTAGACGCTAGGAAGTTTGGGTTCAGGCTTTGGGGCATACTGCTTGCGACTTGGGGCTCAGACTTTCAGGTCTCAGAGGTTTTGGTTCATTGTATAGGGTTCAGGGTTTAAATTGGGTTTTGGGGTTTAGGGTAAAGGGTATAGGCAATCTTGTAGGGTTGAGGATTCAGGGTTTACTATGAATGGTCTAGGGTCAAGAGTTCGCGGTGTAGGTTGGTCTAGGGTTTACGGCCCTACGAATCGCACGTTCCAACAGCGAATACCCCCAAAAACCCACATCAGCCATGGTCTAACCTCCTAGTAGCCCCCTTAATAAGCCCTATAGTGGTCCCCTAGATAATCTCTATACAGCCCTTTAAGGAGTTTAGATTACGCCTCACATCTTGAAGCAGGTACGGCTCTTCAGTGTCAGAGGATGAAGCATGAAGTGAACTTGGGGTTTTTAGGGGCGAACAGAGTCAGCTGCATTCCATGCCCACAGACTGCAATTATCCGAATATGGGGCTTTTCATAATCGGCGGCCTTCCTCTGAGAGTTCCTAAATCGGGATCAGAATATATTGGGAAGGGTTTAGGGTTTAGGATTTAGGGTTTTGGGATTGTTTTGGGGCAGCGGTTATATGGAAATCCCAACCCTAAACCCTAAACCCTAAACCCTAAACCCTAAACCTTATGCTTCGAACCCGCGCGGCATTTATTTGGGCCCTGGCTGTGGACCGCTCACCCTGTAGCCACCTAAAGCTCTCAACCTTAGACCCTATAGTCCCCCTTAAGTAGATAGGATATAGGGTTTAGGGTTTAGGGATTAGGCATTAGGGTTTAGGGATTAGGGTTTAGGGTTTAGGGTTTAGGGTTTAGGGATTAGGGTTTAGGGTTTAGCCCTCCGCCCAG
>CAJNIZ010000637.1:0-31195 GCA_905231905.1 Symbiodinium pilosum | reverse complement strand
AACCCCTATAATAGCCCCCCTATATAATCCCCTATGTAACCACCTTGAAGGAGCTCATATAAACTACAGCTCATTTGAACAGGGTAGGATTTGAGCTTACATAAACTACAGCTCATTTGAACAGGGTAGGATCTATGCTGTGGGTTTAGGGGGTTTAAGCTTTGGGGTTTGGGGGTTGGAGTGTACCTTGCCCTAAACCCTAAACCCCTAAACCCTACAACCCTAAACCCTAAAGACCTAAACCCTAAACCTTTAAACCCTAAAAACCCTAAACCCTAAAACCCTAGATCCTAAAACCCTAAACCCTAAAGACCTAAACCCTAAAAACCCTAAACCCAAAAGGCCTAAACCCTAAAACCCTAAACCCTAAAGACCTAAACCCTAAAGACCTAAACCCTAAAACCCCAATAAGCTGGCTACCATCTCGGGTCACTGTTCTGTTCTAGTGCTTGGGGCTCAGGGTTGAGGGTCTAAGGTTTAGGGTTCATAGTCCCCCTTAAGTAGATGGAATATGGCTTTGGGTATATTCTAATAAGCTCCCCAATACCGCATATTCCATCTACTTAAGGAGGACTGTAGGGTTTGGGGCTCAGGGTTGAAGGTTTAGGGTTTAGAGCTACCTTATGGCAAAGTGCAGGTCCCATCCTTCTACTCCAGAGACCTGGCTATGATCCTGTATAATGTTTAGGGTTTAGGGTAGTAACCCTATCTATTGACAGTCTGCTGCACTACATGGGAAATAGCTTCCAATAGCGTCATGTGATTTTGGTGTTTATCGCTTAATGGAGTACAGAAAAGTTCTAGTCTGCACATTTGGGACCTGTTTGACGATTCACTGGTCCCTGGGTCATATTGTGAACACGCTTTTTAGCCTGATGCCGCCAAAAATCCATAGAAACTACCATGTGTATAGTCCTGTCTCTGCAAGGAACCGCTCTGCCAAAGCCACTAACCCTAAAACCCAATTCTCTACTATTCCCAAAACCACCCCCTGAACCCTTAAACTTCCGCCGTAATCCCTAAACCCTTGACCTCCAACTTTAGCCCCTAACCCCTTACTCCGAGGTTTAGATTTCAGGCTTCAGAATTAAGCGTTCAGGATTTAGAGTTTAAGGTCTTTATCTTCATGTTTGAATTTAAAAGCAGCTGCTGGCTCTCGCCTCCTTGAAGCCAGATAGGTGCAGCGCAGCGCCAGATCTTTGTTCTGCTCCTGCAGGGCTCAAGGCTTTACTTGAAAATCTAATGTATGAGTCTAAACAGCCCTGAACCCTGAACCCTAAAACCCTTAAAGCTCCCCACAGCCTCCGCCCGTTCTTCTCGCTTCTGAGCCAGGTATGCGCGGGCCGTGCTAAGGACGTGGCGGCGAACCGCCACCGAAATCTGAGGCTGATTTGGTTTTAGGGTTTAGGGTGTGGGGCTTTGGATTTAGGGTTTATAGGGTCATAAGTGATGAGTCATAAGGGGTTCAACCGTTTATCTCGAGGCTCTTGAGTTGTTCCTCTCTGAGGCCGTTATGGTTAGATTGGCAGCGGATTCACAACAACTTCCCAAAAAGAACTGCAGATGAGCCCAAGGCAAACACCACATATCTTGGACCCAGATGGGCTCCAATATACTCCATACATGTACAAAAGATTCGATACCTTGGGACCCAAGTTCGCACAATCTGGGCAGTTGGAGCCTTTTTTGTAACGTTTTGTGCGATCTGGATCTAATGGTTGAGGATTCAGGATGCTTAGGGCTGAGGGTGTTGGAGTTTCTTTGTTGCTTTCTAGAACTGTCTCGCAATACGGCTGGTACCAACTGACTGCCCAAGCATCGGCCTCTCCTTGCCTACCCTTGTTGGGAATCTTTTAGCCTTCTACAGGACCCCAGAGGGTCCATATATACAGCTATTAGGGAATTAGGCCCCAAAATACCATACTGTAGAGGGAATTGTGGGTCCCAATTCCCTAATGGTTGTATATGTGGACCCTCTGGGGACATAAGCATTTATTCATTTACGGGCAGCGACCCGAGAGGAACAAATGCCAGGCGGCCGGTTGGTCGAAAGAAGTGCTCGACTCAGTGGAGGAAGCACTGCTCCTGAACCCTACTTATAATTGGGGTAACCCCTACAAGGTCATTTAGGGGGGTTACAAGTAGGGTTATAAGCCCACTTATAAGTAGTTACTAAGTCCCATGAACCTCCAAGTAAGCCCCTAACCCAGACCCCTGATTAATAAACCTCCTCCCCTTATTAGGGATTATAAGAAGGATCCCAATATGAGCCACTGTCTAAACTCCTAGTATCCCCTTAATAACCCCTATAATAGTCCCCTATATATTCCCCTATATGATCCCCCTTTAAGGAGTTTAGACTATGGCTCATATAGGGTTTAGGGCTTAGAGTCCCCTTACTGGGGATTGTAGGAAGGGTCCTAAGCACGGCTCCTGGAGTGGGACGAGGGAACGAGACCGAGAATAAGAGCTGGCATGCTCCAGGGCCCCAAAACCTGGGGAAAAAATGTGGGGGTATCCCAAAATTAGGGGTACCCTTTTGGGGGTCCCCATAACAAGGACTATAGTATTTTGGGGTCTATATTGGGGTCCCCTTATTTAGGGAAACTACCATATCTTTAGGCCTGAAATCTACAAGCAGTACCGTACCTTCTTTAGGCGTTTGGATCCAAAGGTGCATTGAGAAGCATGAAGATAATAAAAATGGCGCCGGTACCGTCGGCTTTGGCGCTACGGCTATGCTGGTTTGGGTGTTTCTGTCTCACGGAGGGCCACCTGACTTCCCCATACCCTGATTAATAAACCCACTCCCCTTAACAGGGATTAAAATATAATAGGAAATATGTGGGTAATGGCAGAGAAAATAGAAACTACTATAGTATAATGAACATTTAATATGGATTATAATAGGAATCCTGAAACTAAGGCCCCTGAACGGAGGGGGTTTATTAATCATGGGTCTACATTACCCTAACCCCTCAAATCCTCAAGCTAGAAAACCCACGACGTATAGGATAGGAGGACGCCCCACCCTGTAATAGTGGTATAATAGGAGTGGGGTGGGTCCACCTAAAGTATAGGGTTTAGGGGATTTCTGGAAACTCTACCTTTCATTGTAGAGATTAATCATCTGCCAAACGGGCCCACCAGCACCTTATATGAAGGCTTACGACTGGAAGCAAGAAACCAACAGCTACTGACTCTAAGCCTTCCTCCTTGATATGGGAGACTCTGAACATTGGGACTATTTTTGGTGGATAATTTTGACAAGGACTAACTGCATCGGGGTATACATACATGTATATGTGTATGCATACATAGAGTTATAAATATACGTGTATATATATATATACACACATTAGGAAACTCCTATATGCTTTGAAGACTGCTTCGACCCTGCAAACCCTTAGCCTAAGCCCTAAATCCTGGGTCCCAAACCCTAGACCTGTAAGCAAACAAAAGGCAAGCCCTAGAAACCCAAAGTTCTCCTAGAAACACCAAAAAACCATACGTCCTGAGCGCTATTAACCCTAAACCCTAAACCCCTAAACCCTAAACCCTAAACCCTATCCAACCATCTCCTCCGACTGGGGGAGGGCACCGGCATGGTTTCTTTGCGCCGAAGCCTTGGCTCAGCTGCTTGGAGCTACTTGGGGGGCTTGGAAATTTAGAGCAAAGCTGAAAACGAACAGTCCCCCTTAAGTAGGTAGAATAGGGTTTAGGATTTAGAGTTTAGGGATATAATCCTCCTTAAGTGAATAGAATAATCTGGAATTCCTCTACACCATAACCGGCGGCACATATATACTCCACATTCTATCTACCTAAGGGAGACCATGGGTCAATAACGGGGAAGCATATGGATATGTGGCGTGTAAGGGCTCCACGTCATCAGGGGTTATAGGATTTTAGGATTCGGGCTTAGGGTCTAGGATTTGAGGTTTGAGGTTTGAAGTTGTGGGTTTTCAAGTGGCAAGAAGACACGGAATAAGTGTGAGCCTGTGGATATATTGGGACTGCATAGATACTGTCGGCATGGGCGACATTGCCCTCTGCTATTTGGGGGCTGGTGAGCTGGCTTTTCTTGATATCTTGGCTCTGAATCTATACCCAAGCGATGAGTTTCACACGGGTCGCCAACTTGGTGTTTGGGTGTATAGGGTCCGGGGCTTGGGGCTTACGGGTAAGGCGGTGTATGCAGGGTTCGGGAGGCTGTGGAAATTGCGGTTCTCGGGGTGCAAGGTTGTGTTGGGAGACATGCGCGAAACCTCGTACCGAAATCTTTCATCTCGCACAGGCCAGTTCAGCATAGGCAGCTCATTGAAGGATAGTGTCGCCAATACTCCCCTGCTCCCCTGGCTCCTCCCATAAGGCCTTATACCAGAACCGGCATTGACAAACTTCTACACTGGATTCTACACATTAAGACTAAGCCAATGCTTAACCTTAGTGCGAGAGCTTTAGGTAGGGTAAGGGAGAATTAGTACGCAGGTCAACAACAGTGATAAGTGGGCCTGTTATATGGCTTATAGCTGCTGTAAGTATCTTACTGAGTGCCAGTGACCCTGCATGTACCCACTTGCAATGTGCTTCTACCACTCTGCTGCCGGTCGACGCTGAAGTCTTTGATGGCTTCCTGGCTGACCTGCAGAGCAGACTTAGGCCCCCAGTACCCACTTACTTGCTCACTGTTAGCATGGAATGAAGTTGAATGAAGTAATGGAAATGTACGTAGCAAGTCCTGTAAAGTTTTTAGAAAACGGAAATAAAACAGAAACCACTACATCATTGGGGGTTTTGTATGGGGGGCTACTTCAGGGATCCGTTCCTCCTTCTCCTAGTAGCAACATATAAGCATGGCCAGCATTGAAGTGAGCTATAGTCTCAACTCCTTAAAGAGGGGGTTGAATAGGGTTTAGGGTTTAGGGTTATGGGTTTAAGGATTAGGGAATAGGATTTAGGGTCTAAACTTCCTTAAAGGGGGTTTTATAGGGTATTATCTAGGGGAGTAGTATAGGGGTGAGTATTAAGGGGGATACTAGTAAGCGTTCTACAGTTGCTGGCTGCAAGAATCTCACAACCTGGGTGTCCCGGGGAACCAATTAATAATAAGGGTACTCTTCTTCCTAATGTTCAGCTTTAATAGGGAGACCCCAAAATCAAAAGGTAACAAGGAGACTACTGGCGCACCTACTACGTAGAGGTGGGTTTTAGGCGTACTTGGGTAGAACAGGCTGCTCAGCTAGGCCAGAGCAAGCGCAAAGCAGCGCCTTGCTTTGTTCTGGAAACTGTAATCGCAAATTGTAATCCCGTCTCCCTAGTACTGGAATTATTAGAACCCCCACCCTCCTTACATTCAAGATTCCCTAAATGTTATAGTATAGCACCATAGGCAGATTTCATGCTAGAGGGGTGGAGGGGGGGTTACATATTACTGGGAACGTTTTCTAGTGCAAAGCTTGCATCTTTCTTTACGTTTGGGCTACCAGCTGCCAGACAGTAATGTAATGCCCGAATACAAGGGCCCCAAAGAGAGGCACCAGGAAAACACAAACACACAAATACACAACCCCCCGAAGAAACAGGAAGCATCACATAACAATAGACACATACACACAAGAACAACTGAATCATAAAGCGAAAGGACGCAGAAAACAAAAACAGAGAGAGAGAGAGAGAGAGATAGAGAGAGAGAGAAAGAGAGGGAACAAACGCGCGGTCTGCCTGGATGTTTTGAAGGCTTCAGACACAGCCGTAGTGCCTGAACAGAGTTGTTAATTAGGCGTTCCTTTTCGCGGGATACCCATAACAAGGATTATCGTATATTGGGGTCTATATTGGGGTCCCCCCACTTAGGGAAACTACCATCTAGCCCCTATAATCCCCGAAATAGCACATGTGGGTCCATATTGGGCCATATTGGGTTCCATTGACCAGAGGTTTTCATCACGAGGCTTAGGGTTTGAATATTGGGGCACATGTAGCTCTATTGCTTTATCTGTGTCAAGGCTTTAGGTTGCGCTAAGCCCTACCCAGACGTCTTAAGTACCAATAGGAATAGCCTGGATACCGAGCATTTTGAAGCTGAAGGCCATGTCTATGAGAATTTGGAAGCTTTGGGTAAGCCCTAAGCCCTGGCCGTTCAGTCAGCCACTGGCTGAATCGTCTGAGGGCACTAGCAACATGAGGGTTTCCCAATTCAGGGCTACCTCTTTGGGGGTCTCTAGAACAAGGCCTATAGTATAATGGGGTCTATATTGGGGTACCCTAATTTTGGGAAACTACCACATGAGGACCCTATGGCTATCATCTGACTCTAAGATGGTTTAGGGTTTAGGGTCGACTACGGGGAACTATGAATCCTAGTAAAATCATATTTTTTTGCTGTTCCCAATTCCTAAGGATTGTAGTAAGCAAAAAGAAAAGTTGTTTCCAAGTACCCCTAAGTCGAATGAGCGGCGGGGAAGCCCCAAGCTTTTTTTTTCGTATAGTGAAGGATGTTGAACGTTATGGGTCCTACTGCTTATGCCAAAAATCCTGCATGACCCCTAGCACCTCATACCTTAAAAAATGCGGTATTCCAGGATACGAAAGTCATGGATGGCTTTTAGTATCAACAGTTTGGGTGGGCTGTCGTGGTGAAGATCGCGGTATTGGAGGAGTGACCCTGCTTTTGACAGAGAATTCTACCACTGAGATTGGATTTGGGGCGCGCGATCGTGGATGGGAGCAGGATTCGGTAAGTTTGAAATCCCAAACCCACAGCTGTGTGGTCTGGTGCGTCTGCAAAGTTCCAGTGCAGTGGAGGAAAGACCAAACAGTCAACAAGCATGAGATGTGCAGACAGCATCTTTGCCTTTCAGTACCACGCTCTTGCTCCTTGGACTATACCGCCCAACTATGACCAAGTGGATTGGGATCCCAAGTGCAATCGCTTCAATGTAACGGCTGGCTTCGCCTGAGATGTCATTCAGCACTCAGCGAACCAATTAACGATGAGAGGTTCCCCAAACCCTAGACCCCTAAACCCTAGACCCCTAAACCAAGGTTCTCAGCATAGTGGAGTGATTTTTTGGCATATATAAAGGGGGGCTGGGGGAGTCCTTGAGATCTTTTCCATTGGGGTTTAGGGTTTAGAGTTGAAGGTTTAGGGGTTTAGGGTCTAGGGTTTCAGATTCAAGGTTTGGGGTTTGACGTTTAGGGTCTAGGACCCTCTCGTCCGGGAGATGGGATGTGACCATCTCATGATGGGAGGAAGGAACGCCAGGCCACGAACAAACCTGCCCTCACGAAACCCTAGACTAGGTTCCCCAGTAACCCCTTACTAATACGGGTACGCTTTTTCCTAAGGTTCAATTTTATTGAGGGGAAAAGGGTAATTATAGTCCCCAAATCCCACAATAGCGCATGTAGGACCCCTTAATAATCTCCATGAAACCCCCCAAACCCTCCTGCTTAATCCCCATTTGGGAGTCACAACTGCAGCCAAACTACGCGCCCGTGTAGAACGTCGCGCTGCGCTCGCCATGACGGCGTGAATTCGCGGAGCTTGGTGTGGGGTGGGTGCAAAGGGCCAACGAGGGCAACTGTCGCAAAGACGCAAGTTATGAGCAGCTATCGCATCAAGAGTCAAGAAAAAGATGGCAGTATTGCATTTGAAGCAGACGTCCTGCAGGGGCTTTTGTGCTTGCTGAATGCCCTACGAGTTTGACTTCTTACGTCTTTTTGTCAGCGGCTGGGGTGGCTGTTAGCAAGCAACTTCTTGACAGAGAGGTGCATGAATGTATAATATGGAGCCGCGGCGCCAGCGATTCCAGACGAGACCTTGCAATTCACCTGCCTTCGCGGGCCCCTTACTCTTCTCCAAAGGATCGCTCTAAAGTATATAGTTGGGCCCTAAAAATACTTACCTATACGGGAACCCTTCTGGGCCCTGAGTATTTACTGTACCTGCATGGACCCTGTGATCATCATACTTAGCATCCTAACGACAATGTCAAGTGCCTCCCAAGGGGAGCCAGGTCTTGTGGATTGCCGGTGTGACTTCAGGAGAAGATCCTACCCTTTTAGGAAGACCACAAGGGCCATCTTCAATATTGCTACATATCATGGAGCGTCCGGGCTTGTGCAGACAGCTTACCACATAGTCATGCGAGGGCTTATTCGAGGAGATGTGATTGTCGCTGGAATGTTGGTTTTGAAGCTGGGAGTCCCGGCAAGTATTACATGTACTGGTAACTAGGCGAAGTTGTGACCGTTTCGCCTGCAGAGATCTCTATGGACCAACCACATCCTTCTGCCCCACCATGCACATTCTCCACCCTCCGGCCTTTGACCTAAAAGGCTTAAATCCGCAGTAGGGGTGATGATCTCCTTAAAACAGGTCACGATACCAAGGTGTTATGTGCAAAAATCCTTTTGGATGGGAACACTGCTTACTCCTAGTAGGGTGCAGGGTTTAGGGCTAGGTGTATTGCGAAACTGGTTCTAAGTCCCTACCCAGGTTTAGGGTAGCACGACCCATACCGTGGTAAACCCTAAACCCATAAACCTTCGACCATGAAGCTTGTTTTCTAAGGTCAAACCATGCACCCATGGTACTGACTCTAAATTATTCCTGTGCTGCTTATACTAGGGTTTAGGCTTCAGGGTGCCTATAGACCCAGTAGTGTCTGCGCTAGATATCCCTGAGAACCCCCAAAGCCCAAACCCCAAACCCCCACACCCTAAGCCCCGAAACCCTACGCCCCGAAACCCCCCTAAACCCTAAACTCATTTCAGTGGCCCACACTTCCAACATTAGACTGTGAGTTGATAGGGATGCCCCGATGATCAGCACCCCCTTTGGGTTGTCGCAGTCCATACTAAGCCTTGTCTGAAACCCCAACATACCTTAAACCTAAATCGTACAGCCTAAACCCTAAACCCTAAACCTTACAGCCTAAACCCTAAACCCTAAGTCCCCTGAGCCCTTTCAGGGTTCATTCCTCTGGGGTACTGGCAGTGTATGTGAGGCGAAATCAAGGGATGCTTAAGTGGATAGAATATGGGCAATATGGGGGTCTTATTATAATATACCCAAAGCCATATTCGATCTACTTGAGGGGGACTGTAAACCCTAAACTTCTAGAGTCTAGGTTAGGGATTAGGGTTTGGATTTGGGGTTTAGGGCACTAAGGACCATCCAGCGACAGGCTCTCCAACAAGTCAACCCTGGCCCGTGAATCAAAGAACTTAATGTAGCAGCCTAGATGATGAAATTATGTCCAACATGTTTTTGGTCTATTTGAGGTACCTTATACCATAACCATATCTGGAATTTAGGGGCACAATATTGGCAATTATCTAGCTCATTAAATTAATTTCCCAACGGGCTCCTGGCCCTCAAAACTCGTGACCCCATGCCTTGAAAACTGAGACGTGAGCAATGATGTTTCGGTGGCTGATGTAACATGTTAATACCGGCCAGATAACCCGAGCGCGGGGTATAATCTTACTGTATGTATATATACATATACATTATAGCATCGCAAGTCAAAGTTCTGCACTGCAGGACATGAATCCACCCTTTCATCCTGCCGTTAATTCTATATACACAAATGACGAACTCCTAAAATCCTGGGTTTCAATAACCTAAACCCTAGATACACCTTATAAACCCTACAACAGAAGCACCAAACACGCAACCTAGATCCCTGCTTGCAGGGTGGAGGGAAATTTGGGAAGCATACCTAGAACGCTTGTGGGCCGTGTCATAGCCCCTGTTATCCCCAACCTACTTACTAAGTCCCAGCAACCCTACCAGGTAGACCCTAAACCCCCTAAACCCTAAACCCTAAAACCCTTAACTCAGCCTCTGAAGGAGGTAGCCTGGAAGGTCCGCAGCACACTTCCGGATGCCTAGGTTCCATGGTCCTCTTAGTACCCTCCATTAGGTTTAGGGGGCCCCTGATAGTAGGTACTTTGATCTGAATAGAGGGAAGCTGGAAGGTCTGGGTTTTTCGTCTAAATTTAAGTTAAGCCTCGCGGTGTTTGCCTTTTGGTTTAGGTTGCTTGGCTCGCAAAGGTTCAGGGCACTTGGTTGTGGTTTCAAGTGTCGGGTTTAGTCTTTCTGGTCTTTGGTTGAGGTCTTAGAGATCTTGGTTTGAGGTTTGGGATCTTTGGCCGGAGCTCCATGGCGTAAGTTTAGGTGTTTGGTTGAAGGTAAAGGGTGGCTGGTGTAGCATTTAGGGTTTTGTTTTTGGTTCGGCAAGAGGGTGTTTGGGTTGGAGTTTAGGGTTCGTAGCGCTGGTCTTCAGTGAAGCGTTTAACTGCGACCCTTGAAGATTGAAGGGGCATACCCCAAGGGTCCAGGGACCCAAATAATAGGGTTTTGGGGCCAAAATACCATTAGCATTATGTCCACGAAAGACATGTGTGCTGCGCTTTGCTGGGATCACTTTCACGAGCCAAACAAGCAGAACTACGGTTTTCGGGTTAGCGGTTTTGGTTTACAAGTTCTTAATGCATGGCGCACCGTATTCCTGACTTTATGAGGTCCACCATGAAATTATGTTTGCACGAGTCTGCACGAGCATTCAAGATTCTGTATACGATCTTTGCAGGTTCCATGTAGAGCACCTTAACATTTTTTCATTCACTCACAATGATTCTCGCATCTCTTGACGTGGGTGGTCTACTTCTCTGTTGCCTAGATAAGTCAAACCAATCCCCTCTGTATCTGAAGCTACCCTCAGCAAACTCCAGATTCTAAAAGAACCATGTTAGGAGATCGCCGACCGGTCCAACCCTAAATCTATCGAAGCAAACCCTCTTATGTGGGACCTCCACAGAAGTGACAGATGAATCCATGCAAACGACTGCGCATCCTTTTCTCTTGCCAGCCGCATAGTCGCTCTTCCGCGTGAACCGAGCTGTTGTGACACCCTCTTGCTTCACGTTCCCTGAGTACTCTCAGAGCCAATACCTCGAAAATGTTTCTCAGGATTCCCTCCTCCGTCCACAGAAATCGGCGTTGAATAGCATGCACGCCCAGGCTCAAATCATAAGCCCGCCCAGAAGCAACCTGGATTCAGCTTGGAATCAATAGAAAAAGCAGAGAAATGAACGAAATGTACTTGATTCCTCATTGGGATCCTATTGCGTAGTTGTATGTTCCTTGTTGGCTTTTCACATACTAATCAGCTCGGAAGCCAGATAGAGCCAAGCAGCCATTTCTCGCAGAGTCTTCTCCAATCTGGGCCAGTAACTTTTGAAGCCATAAATTTCCGCCTTGCCTCAGCGTATCGCTTGTGTCATGGTGTTGCAGCAAGATGAAGTTATGCTGTCATGAGAGCGATACAGGATGGTAGGAGTCTTCTTACTAGTTCCTTAGCAGAAACCCAGATTCACATCACTTCAGACCTCACAGCACCACGACCCGGCTGAGCTAAGTGGCTGTTAGTACGGAATGGCCCCCTATGTATAACAGTCCATGCATCCTCCCCAATCATATTCGAGTTTCCATTCCAGGGACCCCAAGCCCTAAATGGCAGTTTCCATGCTCTTCCCAAAGCCGTAAAATTTATCCTAAATCCTAATCATAATCTCTAAACCCTCAATCCTCAACCCTAAAACCTAAATCCTAAACCATCAACCCTACAAACAGTGAACCCGGACTACCACAGGCAAGCTAGCTACTCAGACCTCAGGAAGGACATTCTACCAAACAGGCCTGAAGGACGTATAAGGATATGTAATGTTTTCATGGGAACATATCAAAAAGTTGCGTAAAAGGCTTATACAGGTTCTACATTTCTATAGACAGGGTCTATATAAGGTATATACTTAGTGTTTGTATACCTGATATACTAGGAAGACTTATATAGGGGAATGCAAAGGAAAGTGAAACTACCATGATTTCGGGTTAAGGGTTAAGGGATATTACCTTGAGGCTTAAGCTCTAAGGAGTGGTATCTGTGCAATTTTCTACAGTGTTGCAGAATTATTGGTCATGCATGGACCCCCAATCTAGGTGGAACAATGGCATGGTCACAGAAAAGCATTGTTCTGCCTGGTTAGTGTGGGTACCCCCCCAAACGAAATTGAGTCCCTCATTAATGGAACGGGGTGGGGGTCCATCCCCCCAAACGAATCTGGATCCTAGGTTTGAACTGAACTGGAAATGCAATAGGGGGGATCAGGATCGGCGCGGTAATAGACCAGAAGTGTTTCGGAAGGCATTCAGACAGGTTTGAGGAGTTCAGAGACTTTCAGTTTTCAGAAAGGTTTCAGAAGGTTTCGAGAAGAATTCCAGAGATTCAGAGGGCTTTCAGAAGCTCGGTGTAAACCCGCAGCAGCACAACGGATCCTAATCTAAGTTCCCCAGAGCAGCTTGCTGGATTAGGACCCTAAACTACATACATCCTGCCTGCCATGCTTTTGAAAGCAAGTAAGGCTTGTTTTTGGCTATTGACTGGCCGCGCAACTTCGCACAATTAAGGGCCCCCAAAACGAATCAGGGCGTGCTGAATGATTTCGGCGAAGCTTCGCACAACTAAGGCCCCCCAGAGTAATCGGGATCAAACACTACTTTGGAGGCTCAGGTGAGCTGTAGTCTGAACTCCTAGTAGCCCCCTAACCGTTATAAAGCTGCCCTGTATCATGCCCTATACAGCCCCCTAAAAGGAGTTTAATCTATAGCTAAGGTAATGGTCAACAAGTTGCTGACTAGCTTGAAGTTCAGGCTGAAGTTGGACCAGTCGATGACTTCGCTGAACGGAAACTCCTTCACAGATATTAGGGGTTAGGGTTTAGGGGCTTCGGAACCCTCATGAGCCCGCTCTGCTTTTCTTGTTCGGAGATGGCTAGAAGCTATACGGTCATTTTCCTGTTTGGGTTTCGCATAGAATCAAAAGTTGACCTTATGCCCAACGGTGATCCACATCTTACAGGGGGGATGCTCATGACTAGTGGTCCCATCTTGGGAGACTGCAAATAAGGGGGATCGTGGATAATAAGTGGATTCTGGTAAGCTGAACCCACCAAATACGAATCCTAAACTAAGTTTAGACCCTTTAACTATTCCTGGGGCTGACGGCATTGTCGGATGCTTCAGTGGTGGAAGAAACAAAGTGCTATCAGCCGACCCCAAAACCCTAAACCCCTACACCCTAAACCCCTAAACCGCTAAACCCTGAACCCTAAACCAGTGTTCAGGCTTAGCATGCAACCCAAAACTCTGTCGTAACGACAAAAAGACTCAGCCCCAAAAAACCTAAACCCTTTCATCTAAGGGGGGACTACAAATTCTGGTGTGTGGGACGGCCACCTGCCCGCAACAGCCCAAAATTGCGACTTCCGGCCCCTAGTATCGGCCCTTAATCCTGGGATCGTTGTATTTCTCGTCTACACCACAACACCTTCTGGACCCCATTAACCCTAAACCCTCAACCCTGAACCCTAAATCTTAACCCTGACCCTGCTAGCTAGGACCTAAGATGAAGGAGAGTGCCCGGCTTCAAGAAGCCTGAGTTAAAGCGTTTAAAGCTGAACCTGCCTGTAGGGCTTAGGGTTTAGGTTTATAGTCCGCCTTAAGTAGATAGAATATGGGGTATATGGGGATCTTACCATAGTATACCCAAAGCCATATTCTATCTACTTAAAGGGGTACTATAAGGTTTAGGGAGGCTGGAAGCTGCCTGAGTTTCGGATTTAGGGTTGGAGGCGAAAGGTTCAGTTATATTAGGGATGTATAGGGTTATATTAGGGTTATATGGGGGTTATATTAGGGATATATGGGTTATATAGGGGGTACATAGGGGTTATATTTGGGATTTTAAGGTTTAGGGGCAAACAAACCCTGAGCCCCAAAGCCCAGGATCAGTTCCCATGCAATGCAGTAATAGTCCGTTCAAAGCCCCTTAGTAAGCCCTGATGTATTGACGATCCTGTCTTCATGGATCGGTAGAGCGGGAGGTGGCGGTTAACCAAACCTAGATCCTAAATTCTAATCCTCGATGCAAGAAAAGCCCTACCTAAACCCCAAAAAGTATGTTTAATAATAGCCCTAAACCCCTAAACATAACCCAAAAGGCCATTATTCCACATACTTTGGGGGTCCAGGTAAGATCTACAGTTAAAACTCTGACGCAAACCCAGCACTGACCATCTAGCATCCTAAGCTCGATCTGAACTCAAGGGTTTGGGGCATTTTTATTTACCCCAGTAACCCCATCATAACAAGCGCTCTTTCCTGCTGTTTAGCTTTAATCAGGAGACCCCAATATAAAAAGGGAAACAAGGGTATTACGGGGTACTTAGAGATCATGGAGCAAAATCCTGAAGCCTAGACCCCAAAGAGCCTCTTCTCGGGTCACAGGGTCCTGAAGGCCGAAACCCCAAACCCTTAAGTTTAGGAAGTATGAGATAAGGTCCTAAACTCCCCACCCTAATAACCAAACCTCAAGTAGGGAGCCCTATAGCCTGAACTACGAATCACCTCTTTCTCCCAGGAAATTCAGCGACTGTAGAAGCCTAAGAAATTACCGATCTCATGGTCCTGGATTCCTTGTGTACTTTTGGCATGGGGTATCTCGAGCAAACCTCGAGGTAACATCGGTCATCATCTAGGCCCCCACACTGGGTCCAAGAAGGCCTTGAGGTTTAGGGTTTAGGGTTCAGATCAGGACCCCTAAGCCCTATACCCTAAGAGGGCCCTCTATTTGTGCTGGCCTAATCTCCCATCGCCCTGAACCCGAAGCCCTTTCCCTGAACCCTAGGTAGACCCTAAACTTTATGCATTATAACAGTCACAAAACTCTAAACCCTAAACCCCTATGTAGACCTTGCTCCTGCGCAAATGGGGTGCTGTCCGGAAAGTCCAGCATCTTAGAATTCAAAAGTCCAGGCTTGCGCAAAGAGTTGGAGCAGCTTTGGAACCCAAAACCCTACACAGCCCTTATATCCCCCTTTAAAGGTACCCCTAGAGTTTAGGATTGGGGAATTGGGTTTTCAGGATGCGGGCTTTTGAGATTCGGGACGAACGGCTTCCAAACCAAGAGTGTAAGGTAGAGAAGCCCGCGGTATTGATGAATCCAAACCTCTCCTAAGCCCGATGGTTTAAGGTTTAAAGTTGAGTGTTCAGGGTTTATCTACTATGTATCATCTGAGGTCATTTTTTGCACGGTGCCCTATACCATTGTTTTACAAGACACTTAACTTAGGACTACACCCTCAACTAACCAAATCCAAAGCCCCTCGGGCCCTGGTTTCCGGCAGGTCTACAGCCCTCGCAACAGTGGATTTGTTTTTGACCCCTGGCTCCGGGTTTAGGGTCCAGGGGTCAGGGTTTACCTCACAGCTAGAATCTAGGGCAGAAAGACCTAGAAAAGTGTCTAAGGGTGTAGGAAGCCGCAAAACTGAAAGCTAAATTCGGGAGCCTGGTAAATACATAAACCATCCCAAACGTAAACTCTAAACCTATATAATTCTATATAACCCTAAATAATCCAATATATCCCTCTACATATATATCCCTATTTACCCCTATGGCAACCTTGGAGGATGGCCCCACGCTCTGAACTGTCTAGTATGCAAACCCTACCCTAGGGATCCAAGTATACAAGGTTTAGGGTTTTTGTTAAACAACCCTGGCACAGAAAAGGGTTTAGGGGTAGGGTTTAGGGTATACAAATAATGGACAACCAAAGGGAAAATGAAATGGGACATGACATGAAAACTGGGGTTGCACATGGGTTAGGTTTAGGCTTCAGGAGTTTAGGGATGCAAGTATACAACTAATACCTACATTGGGCCCTAAAGTCTGCAAAAAATACCTCCATGTGGCTACTGGATAACCCTAGACCCTAAAACCCCACTCCCTAAATTGCTAAACCCTAAACCCTCTAAACCCCCCTACACCCCTAAACCCTAAACCCCTGCATCCCGTAAGCTCCCCACAGCAACCACGAAGGCTTAGCCCTAAATCTGGGTTTAGGGTGTAGGGTTTAGGGATGTTGAGGAGCCTCACTTAAGCTACCATAATTAAAAAGGAGTGTGTATAAAATCATATGATCATAGGGCTTCTTGACTAAAGTAACTTGCTTGGAGTTCCTTGACAGCGAAGTGATATGAAAATAGGGTTTTCTCATCATAGTAACTTAAGCCAACTTCCTTAACAGCAACCTAGTCAACCCTAAAATCTAAGTGCCTGGGCTCCGAAACCTAAAGCGCTCGAGCCTAAAAGCCTCAATCCCCGACCCTTCTTAGGGCTTAGGGTTTAAAGTTTAGGGGTTTAGAGTTTAGGATTTGGGATTTACGTTTAGGGTTTGGGTTGGTTTTTAAGGGTTGGGGTTTAGGGTCTTGGCTTTCGGGTTTAGGGTTTTGGGTTTAAGATACAGCTACGGAAACCAAAGTCCCACAACTCAGACGGGAATTTCCAACACTGGGCGTTCCCCTTGTATGTCCCAGAATGCTACAGTCCTCATGTTGGAGACGCCGAAAACGATCCCCAATCAGTGGAAACCCTGAACCTTCAACACAAACCCAATCTCTACACCCAAGCCCCTAAACCCTTCTAAATACCTCTCTGCATAAATCCTGAAGCTTCTTTATATTGGGATGTTCTTGAAACTCGCTAAACCCTATCACCAACCCCTGAACTCTACATCCTAGACCCTATACCCCAAACCCTCGACCCTAAATCCAACCCTAAACCCTAAATCCTAAACCCCTAAGCGCTGGCCCACCTAAAAGGGATCAGCGTCCACTGGAATGCTTCCCACGGCGACAGTCTGCTCACGTGTGCTCCGGGCCAAGCCATCGCCAGGCGGCAGGATGTTGAAGATGGTAAAGCCTGGGGTTCGGCGTGAAGGTTTCAGGGTCTTGTTACGAGCACAAGGGTCTCATGCGGTTTGGGGTATGTCTTGGACGATTGTATGGGCGGTAGAGTATATATTGGGTAGCCATTCCCCTATTCCGTATAAACTCCCAACAAGCAAATCACACAGAGGGACCCACAACCGCTTTCAAGCTGCATCGCAGCAGGTGGCGAACTCTTGCGTTCCATCCCGTAGGGTACCCTAAGCCCAACTGGACCGTAAACCTCAACCTTCAATCCCAAAAGCTCAGGAGCATAGAAGCTTGAGTGCTTACCTAGATGATTCCCCAAGAACCTCATCCAGAAAACTGGGGGCTTCCATTTTGTAGACCCCTACATCGCAATAGCAGGGTTTGGGATATAAGCATGGACGCATTGTCCATATCATTGTCCCGTTTCTTTTCAAAATATATGGGCCAACACTCTTTGCCGAACATCGGACCAGGTACCAATGAGCCTCCGAGCAGCCTGGACATAGTCCTCTACTGGGACTATCAGGCAGGAAGCTCCGGCTTTAGGGTTGAAGAGATAGGGTTTAGAGTTTAGGGCTAGTTCCGTTTTGGAAATAATAGGAATCATGATTGTGATGAGAATCACAAGTTGTGCATGTTCCGTACTGGGTTTTGATAGAACAAAGATTGCGAGTCCTGTACCTGCTGGTGCTTAAGCGGAAGTGGGGGAGTGAATCCAAGGTTGAGGGTTTAGGGTTTAGTGTTTAGGGTTTGCTACAGTCAATGTTTCCTTTAGGGCCCCAATAATGGAGAGTCACATGGACAAGGCAATGGACAATGAAACGGAAACTGGGAATATGTAGGGGGTTATAGGGTTCATTTTTCCTGCATAACTTGCTGGACATGGATTCCTTCTCGGGAGTGTATTAAAGACTTTACTAATCCAAAAGAGGGACCCCTGTGTCCACTATTAGTGTCCCTTATTAAGGCTAATGACTAATGTTCACAGTAGCTCACATGATCTCCCATGATGCTGCCTCTATTTCCTGGCACGCCTTCTCCAGTAATGTAGACCCCTGATTAGTAAACTCCGTCCTTTTAAGGGCCTTGATATTAGGATCCCTATTATAATCCCTGTTAAGGGGAGGGGGTTTAGTAATCATCGGTCTACATCAAGCAGCAGTAAATTTACAGTGGACAGCATAGGGGGGAGGGTTTATGCCTGCTGTCTATGAGAAGAACGGGTTTGAGGACTTGCCTCGAATCCAGAAGCTCTAGTCCTGCTTAAGTAGATAGAATGGGGCTTTGGGGTATCTTAGAACAAGATCCCAATATAACCCATATTCTATCTACTTAAGGGGGACTATAGCCTTCGGGAAGGCTCTGGGGTGCTCAGGGTTCACCCTAGGCCCAGCAGTCTGAGTAGTTGAAAGAATTCTCCCCTTCTGAGAGTCTTCCTTTCTGGGATAAGTTGCCTTTAAACATGTATTACCTACTGGCATTTCGCGTGAGAGAATGAAGGTATGCTCGTGTTAGCGTCCCTGCCTTAAGATGCGTTTGCAGCAAGCTCCCAGAATCTCAGATCGTCCCCAATTGCCTGGTGCACATATATGAGCTACCGTCTAAACTCCTAGCATCCCCCTTAATAACCGCTATAATAGTCCCCTATATAACCCTCTATATAACCCCCTTTAAAGGAGTTTGGACTATGGCTCATATAGTGTAGGAGACAAGTACGGAAGTGAAAGTCGGTAATAACTGCGCTTATCGTATTCATGTCCCCGCCTCTGCTTCCCATTAACCCGCAAGTACACGGTTGGCAGTGCATATTGTTATAGTACGGGTTTCAATAACATAATTAAGGCTTATCGGGATGCCTGGGGAGCACTCAGAGGTTTGTGCAGGGTGTGGGGCACTGAGCCTTGTGGTGGGTACACGGGCCAGGCGACCCTGAAGCCAAAATTGATGCGCAATTTGCGGTAGAAGGGTTTGAGCTGTGGCCCGTGGGAGTTCACGGTAGTTCCCTTTAAGCCAAGCGGATCCCTATAAACCCCTGAACCTGACACCCAAACCCTCCACCCCAAACCGCAGGCACGGCCATGGGAAGAATGGCCATTGGCAGCAGTGGTGCAGGTCTGGGTGGGACATTCAACGTAGAAATCAGGGTTTAGGGGCACTGTGATTTGGTAATTTCCATAAATGGCAAGAAAACATATGGGAACTTCTATCACGGAGAAAAAATTGGAAGAGAAAATGTGACATGAAAACAGCGCAATGGAGGTATTATATGGAGATATATGGTAGTCTTTTCATACATAGGGGATCGCGACGTAGACCCCACCTTTTCATTGTTATTCTTCCTGTTGATTCTCCGTTCGCGCGGTAATTTCCCCAATATCGCTCAAGTATTTTTCAAAACCCGGCTTTGAATCTTGATGACATGTTCGGAAGGCTGGAAATTGCGGAAGGAAGCAGCGCAACCCGCGCAACCTTGCTTGGCTATGTGACTCGTGCGCTCGCTGACACACCCGTGAAGTTCTTGAAGGCCCTAAACCCTAAACCCCTAAACCCTATAAATATCTTGAATGGCGGTAGCCGAATTCCCTACCTAGTTTCACTAAATAGGGGGACCCTCCGTAAGTCTCGGTCTGAGGTTTAGGATTTACAGTAGGGCAAGGGCTGCCGGTTTGGTTTAGGGTCCTGGTCTACAAGGGCTTCACTTGAGCTTAGAGTTTAGGCTGAACCTCCTCCTAACTTTTAAAGGTTCCCAAAATCATTTATGGATAGATTCCCTTTTACAACAACAGCAGAGGAAATCATGATCCATCCCAAGCTGTTACCCAGTAAATATCTCCCTGACGAACATGAAGGTAGTATTGGCGGTAGTAATTAATCATCAGGGGTTTGGGGACTGGGTCCGTCCTCCGTGTCGCTAGCATTTTGAAGCCGTGCTCGGTGGAACATAGCCACATGACAGTCAGGTCCACAGCGGACCATGCCCTGTACCTGGTAGAGGAGCTTTAATACTTCGGCTTTAAGGTGTTTTCCGGGTGGGGTTAGGGTCTAGCTTTTTAGGAGTTCGCGTTCCAGGAATACAGTTAGGGTTTAGGGTCTGGCTCCACAGCTTGTAAGCCCTGGTAAAAACAAGTGACAACCGAACTCGGAGTCCATAGGCTTATCAGATTATCCTAGTTGTATAATTGTTTAGGCCCTGACAGACGGACGACCCCACATTCTGGGATAGTATGTCGGGACCTAGACATCTTAAATAGAACTTTTTTGTGCATACTGCCTTAAGGCTTGGTGTAAGGGAACTAGTATTGGGTATTGTATGCGGGCTTTTGTACAGATCCATTTCTCTGCCGCTTACAGATCACCGGTAAGTAGTGCAGGCGTCTAGGTGGTTTCAGGGATGCTATGAGCATATCTTGAAGTAAATCCATTGCAGTTTCAAAATGCATGCAAATTGTCATTCTGGGTCTCGTTGTGACCCTGCTTTGTAAGTCATATGCCGTAATCCTGCAATCTTAACTTCCAAAGCAACCCCAACAAAATTCATAAATCTTGCCCGTTTAGGGTTGATGTCGCTTGACGGCCAAATCACAAAATCAAAATCAAAAGTCCTTGCAAGCTGTCCAAACTCCACCAACCTGCACCTTTCTGCCGAGCATGCCATGTGAGCTATAGTTTTAACTCATTAAACGGGGGATCTATAGGGAAATATATGGGGGAGTATTCTAGGGCTTATTAAGGGGGATACTAGGGGTTTAGATTATGGCTCATGTGGCATAACAGCATTACATTGTGCGATGAACCCTGTGCATCCTTGTTAAAACACGATTCACTGCAGCCTACCCAGACTCCAACCCCCAAACCTAAATAAACCCCAACTCCTAAACGCCCACCTAGGCACCAAGCCCCTAAAACACTGTGCCCCACGCCCAAAAACCAACAGCCTTTGCCACACCCTTATCCCCCAACCCCCAGACCCTCAACCCCCAGACCCTAAACCCTAAACCTTACTCCCGAGGTCCCAAAAACCTCGATCTCCTCAAGCCCTATACTTGATGGTGGTCAGTAGAGAATGAGGGAAAATGACTCCCATGTAATCCCAATATAACGTATTCCCTTGTTTCATGCTAGTCCCCAGTAAGTATACACCTTAACTGGATGTCCAGCCACAGTTCTCCAGCGAATTCTGTTGGCGGCCAGCAAGTACTGGTCTCGGGTGCCATTGCCTAGGCCCCATGCAAACCGCAAAACCGTTAAATCCTCGCAAAAAAAGAGCGTCCCAAGGAGTTTGGGTTCCTGGGTCAGTTCAGGGGTTCGGTCGGTTCAGGGGTTGGGTCCTGAGTTCGGTCTTGAGTTAGGGTTTTCAGGTTTCTTGGGGTTATTGAGTGGCTTTCTTGGTAGCTCCGACCCTCGAAACAAGGACCCTGTCACCTTCATGCAAATTCTACGTAAGCTCCTGATGTTCCTTTTGCGGATTTCCTTCCTCTGGGACAGCCTCGCTAGCTGGGTCCCCGGCTGCTCATTCTGACAGCTGGGGTGGCCAAAGCTGGGCTGCCGTTCAAGAACTTGCAGTAGGTTACCACTGTAATATATGCATCCTATAGTGACTTAATGTACGCGCTCCTTAACAACAACGAAAAATCAACTTCATCATATTCCGGGCCGCCGTGCATTCCTAAACGCTTTCAACTTTAGCTATTTGTTGCGTGCAACCAAAGACCCTAAACTTAACTTACAGTAATACGGTGGATACTAAATATCCTGCATGACCCAAAGTACCATATACCTTGGGAATTAAAGTACTATAGTATATTAAGGTCACGCAAGATTTTTAGTATGAACAGTAAGGGCCTATCTCAACTAAAACAGGGCTTAACGGCATATCCGTGGCTGACAAGCCTCAAGGCGCCTTTGAAACCCCCTCACCCTGCCCTCTGCGGTGAGGGGTCTCTGAAGGCCGGCCCATGAGCAGTGAGATCTCATGAGATTGAAAGGGGTTTGAGAGCTGAGGCGGGGGTGAGGATGTGGGGGGAAGGTCTTTTTGGGCTTTCCCCGCTGTTTTCCTGAATGTCAGGTGTGGTCGCGCATATCCCAATTCTGAGAGTTTCGCCATCCCAAAAAAGCACCTTTTCTTCCGGTCCTCTCGGACCACGCAAAGTCCGTCGTGGATCTTGCATGGACACATCTGTCAATACGAAGCACTCAAAGTATTTCCAGACCTCCGTTACCACCTTGAGATGTACTTGGCGCACTGTAGCCCCCATATGCAGGACAAGCTTCTTACTGAGGGGTTAGTAGTAGGGAATACGAGAATATGTTTGTTATTATGGGGATTATATAGGGATTGCATTCCCTTGTTTCCCACTGACAACCAGAAAGACTTGCAGGACGTTCCAGCGCCTCTTTCCTTCCAGGCACATGAGTGACGGTTAAGTGAGCCTTATATCAGGGCAAAATGGTACAAAACAGAATAATAATCAAAGAAACTTCTCTGCGGTCTGCAGCCTAATAGCCGAGGCGCGCGATAATGAATTAAAAGGGTATTACATTTGTAACTGACAGGGCTTCCAAACTTACAAGTTCCCGATTGACCGATTGACATACTCGTTGTTAGCTGAGGCTTCCCTAACTAGTTCAAGATACCGCTTTTCAGAATATCAGCCTTTGGAAGTGCCCCTAAACCGAAGGCCCTCCTACAGTCCCCAAAAAGGAACTACCAGTATGAAACCATTCCAAAGCACCCATTCCTCAGATAAATGCATGGCACCACTACGGCCCAGTATGTTCTTCGTCCGTTTGCCCTGAACCCTAAACCCCTACTCCCTAAACCCCAAAAATGTAAACCACCTCTGCATGGATGGCCAGGGTTGGCTAGGCACTTCAAACCGCACAACCGCACTCTGAAGACCTGAAACGTAACTGCGGTCTAGGCTTAAGGTATCAGGGTTTAGGGTTCAGGGGTTAGGGTTTAGGGTTGAGGGTTTGGACGGATACGGTTTAGGGGTTTAGCGTTTTTTGGGTTAGGGTTTAGGGTTTGGAGAGAGGGGGCTTAGTAGGTCTTAGTAGATGTACTTAGAACCGACAGAAGCCATGTCATAGCCCGAGCCATCCCCAGCATTATGCGACCTACTGACTAAGTCCGCGAACACTTCAAGTAGCTCCAACCCTAAACCCTAAACCCTAAAACCCTAAACCCTAAACCCTAAAACCCTAAACCCTAAACGACGTGGTAAGCAATCCAGTGGCCAGTCGAGGGCTGGTGGACGCTTGCAGATCCAATGAAGTTGGCAAGTATTTCCCTGCCGTGCTTGAAACTTAGGGTAGACCCATGATTAATAAACCCCTCCTTTCACAATATTAATCCTTACTATAATCCCTGTTAGGGGGAGGGGGTTTATTAATCACGGGTCTGGGTTAGGGGTAGAGTTCAGGGTTCGGTTCAAAACGAGGTTTGGAGTCTCGAATTTATGGTGTAAGGTATAGGGCTCAAGGAGCCATCAGATCAGTTCTGAGATCATGCGATAGTTGTAAGCAGGGAGCATGACAAGGACAGATTAGCAAAATTCTTACTTATTGCTTAGGAGGACCCCCCACCCTGTAATAGCGGTATAACAAGAATATAAGAGGACCCCTATATAACCCCTATTATCCCTTATAGTCACTATTACTGGGTGGGGGTTCCACCTAACTTACTCCTGAGGCCTCTGAGCCCTAAACCCTAAGCCCTGAATTCTAAGCCCTAAGCCCTACACCCGAAGCCCTTACACCCCAATCTGAGAAGCCTCAGTGGTTTACAATGGGGGGGTTCATATAAGGGGTAGATGAGGCGTAACCCTAAAACCGAAACCATCAAATCTTAATCCCTAAACCTAGGGTAGGAGACATAAGTGGTATAGAAGTACCACGGGGAAAGATATAAGGGGCATATACAGGCATACATGTTGGGCAGGTGTCCTAGGGACCCTGAGATTTGGACGTTCCCTCCTTTCGCTTGGCGGGTAGAAGCCTAGGTCAAAGTCGTGCTCGGGGCAAAACCTGCAAAGTGTTCAGGGTTTAGGGGCGACCCTTCGGCCTGAAAAAAGACACAAAAAGTTCAGAAACATACTGTCACGAAGCACAAGATCTCATACATCCTAAACCCTGAACCGTGAAATAACACACTCGCTACCGTCCCCATCATAAGACTACTAACCCCAGCTCACACGTGGGCCGAATGCTGGAGTCCGTAGTGAGTTGACATAGGGTATGTTTAGGATTGGGGGTTTAGGGTTTGGGGTTGAGAGTTTGGGATTCAGGATTTAGGGCTTGGGGTTTAGGATTCGGGGTTCAGGGTTTAGGGTTTAAATTGCCAATCAAGAGAACCCAACATCTCTATTTAAATGAGCCTTGATTGCTTGCGCGTCCATGCGGACCTATGTGGTTGGTAATGAACCATTTTATTAAAGCTGAACCCTGAAGCCCAACTCCCAAACCCTATAAACATAGAAATGCAGAGATATCTTGCGAGGAGCCATGGAACATTGATGTAGCTGTAGCGATTCATGGTTGCAGCGTTGGCGTGAAGACACAGCTCCACAGCACCGGCATCCCACAGTTCTTGGAGCAAACCCTTGTAGTAGCAATACCTGACCCAAAGGGTCCATGTAGGTATATAGTATATACTTGGGCCCTAAGGAGGTGCATGGAAATGCCTTTGAGCTCTAAGTATATGCTATATACATACATGGCCCCTCTGGGTGAATTGGGTGAAGGACTGGAGTGTACAGCGTGGCGCGCAGAGTCCGTAGGACCTTTGAGGCATTAGGGGGCTTAGGTTGCTTTGTGGAGGACGTTCTGTAAGGGTGCAAGAACCTTACAGCATGCACCTCAGTAGATCCTGCTTGCAACTAAGCCACA
Source organism: Symbiodinium pilosum (assembly GCA_905231905.1). Classification (NCBI taxonomy): domain Eukaryota; class Dinophyceae; order Suessiales; family Symbiodiniaceae; genus Symbiodinium; species Symbiodinium pilosum. Next base: position 6,478 of record CAJNIZ010000637.1, on the reverse strand, counting down.
AGAACTCATGTACCCTGGTACTACCACTTGGACACTGGAAGTTTAACAAGAACATACTAATGCAAAGCTAGAGCCACCTTTTCACACACTTCAGACCCATACTCCCATAAAGACTCTCGCTCCGCTCATGGTCAGAGTCATGTCAGCCTTACATACAAATGTCCCTTTGTGTATGTATGTAAGTAAGTATGTATGAACGTATGTATGTATGTAGGTATGTAGGTTTGTAGGTATGTAGGTATGTAGGTATGTAGGTATAGGTATGTAGGTATGTAGGTATGTAGGTATGTAGGTATGTAGGTATGTAGGTATGTAGGTATGTAGGTAGGTAGGTAGGTATGTATGTATGTATGCATGCATGCATGCATGCATGCATGCATGTATATTCTATTCACACCAATTCACAAGCTAGCCAAGAAGCTCAGAAGGCATCAAATGCCTGTGCCTTAGGGTATCCCAATATGGTCCAACTGCGCGCATGCTGGCAACAGCTTCTTTAGCCGCAAGCTCGCAAGCCTCGACAAAATGTCAAGTTCGGGGGAGTTGACAGAAGGCATGGGTCAAGGGCTTATGGAGTTCAGGGCAAATTGAGTTTGAGTGAGATTTATAGAGTTTCGGGTTTTGGGCCGAGCGTATAGGGTTTCATTAGGGATGTAATTAAAATGCTGCATGAGCCTAAGTACCCTCAACCAAGGAACTACTGGTGCGATAATATATAAAGGTCATGCAGGTCTTCTTGGTATCAACAGTATCCTAACCCCCCACCTCCTGCTCTGGGTCCTAACCCAAAGGGTCCATGTAGGTATATAATACATACTTAGGGCACACAAGGGATCCCCTATACCTACTTCCGGGTCCAAGTATATACTATATACCTACACAGACCCTTAGGGTAAGAGTCGAGCTGGATTCGAGGATTACCAGATAAGTAGTGGTCGCTGGTGATTCTATATACATATGGGCCATAGTCTAATATCCTAGTATCCCCCTAGTAACTCCTATAATAGTCCCCTATATAATCCCTTATATCACCCCCTTTAGTTTGGACTATAGCTCATATTGAGTATGAGGGTATGTAAGGATTATGCAACCCTGGGACTCCAGGGCTTCTATATGGGAAGCTGTCAAAATCATGACTTTCTCTATTCCCTATATGGGGGTTTCCCAAANNCTTATTTTGGGAAACTAGCATATAACGCGGTGTAGTTCAGGGGTTTAGGGTTTAGGGTTTACTATATAACGCGGCTTAGGGTTTAGGATATAACGCGTGCCCCAGAAAAGGCACCAACATATTGACAACCTTCCATATGCACGTAGAAGTATTGAATTTACTATACTCCCCCAAACTAACATGGAAACCCAAATAGCCCCTTTTTAAAGGGACTGTAGTCTTTATAGGGCCCCCTAAACCCTAAATTCTAAGGGTCTAGGTTCTCCTCGTGAAGGCCTCCAGTGTCTCGTCGCGAGTCTTCACAAGCGGATCGGGCAGCACACAGTTGACCTACGTACTTGGACGAATGGGGTTAGTTTAGAGTGGCTTGTAGGGGTACATGCCTCTACAGACTGGGTTTTGGTTTAAGCGGTTTTGGAGAATCAGATCAAAGAAAACCATAAACACTGGCGGGAGTACAGGGAAATGTATAGGGCTTTTATCTTGCTGGTTCTTACCCTGAACCTAAACCCTGAACCCTTACTCGGGAATCAGGGCATGGAAGAAAAAAGGAATCTACGAACCACGGTTTAGGCATTAGGGCTCAGGGAATGCACAAGAACATGGAAACTACCACATGATTGGGAAACATGATTTAGGGTTAAGGGTTTACATATCCATTCCTCCACTCTCTACTAACAGCCTTTAAGACTTTGAAAATGTTCGAGGGTCAACACTTGCAAGCCTTGGGTACATTGGGTTGAGAGTGTAGGGGCCTAGATAACCCCCAACAATGGAGAACCAAATGAAAAAGTCAACTGACAGTCAAATGAAAACTCTATTCCGCTTCCAGCACAACAGCACAAAAAAATCAAAGCGCACCTACCAGGTCTGTAGGTTCACTCCTTCAATGGGCACGTAGAAGAAGTCGGCATCAAGTGGATCGCGGACCCGCCGGGGACTCTTCCGCATCAGATTTGCGAGGGCTGCCTCGAAATACCTTCTAACTTGCTTTTTATGGCCTGACACTTACCCGGACCCCTTGGGGGATCTTACAAATTAGATCCCCTGTATAGACCCAGAATAACCCCTGTATGATTCCTAGATAATTTCTCCATATGGTTCTGGAGGATCTAAGTTCTAGATCCTTTTGGGGCTCTGGGTAGCGAACTGGCTTTTCCCACGCTCGTAACCCTGCCATTCCTAGCGCTCGAAAATTTCCCAGTCTACACTTACAAAAGTGCGCAGAAACCGTTACCAAGCCAAATCCCCGAACAGAATTTAGATTCTGCAAAAACCTTGCGATATCTTCTTTGGCATGACTAAATGTACCCCTACACCTTGAGAGGACCTAAACTTACCCGGAATCCATATCCCTAACGCCTGGACCCCAAACCCTATGCATCCCTGTAATGTAGGGTCACTCGATGAGAATCGGATTCTGGGGTACACTATGCCATACTGCTGACAAAGAGGAGAACGCCGGTAATTATTCAGGTTTCTGCAGCAATGAGAATACTTGAACTCTAAACCCTCAACCCTAAACCCCTAAACCCTAAATCCTAGACCTTAACGCCCAGCTACATGTCCCGGAGCGAGAGCCAAGAATCCTGCTGAGAGGAGCCAAAGTTGTCAGTAAGAATTTTGGGAGCTTCCAGCTCATAGACGTAAACCTTCAGAGTAGGCGCCAGCCTCCTTGCATCCGAAATGGTTAGGGTTTGGGGTTTAGGGATTAGGGTTTGGGGTTGGTTTAGGGTTCAGGGTTTGGGGTTTAGGGTAAACTTCTAGAGTAGGTGCCAGCTTCGTTGCATCCGAAATGGGGGCTTGCAGTTAGGGTTTAGGGTATGTTTTAGGACGGCACCCCCCCGTAATATCAGAGGACCCTAATACAATCCGTATTCTCCCTGCTGCACTATCACAGGTTGGGGGTCCAGCTACCCTAAACCCTAAACCCTCAACTCTAAACCCTAAACCCTGTGTAGTCAGTATGAAGGGTGTGGGCTTAGGGATTAAGGTTTGCGGCTCAGGGTTTGGTAGGCGTGGGGTCATGCAAGTAACGGGGCGTTAAAAGGGGCCTGTGTGGTGATTTATGAAGAGATTATGGAGGGCAGGTACCCCGCTGAGGATTGCACAGAGTACGCTCAAGTTCTCCCAAATGAATAGGCTGTCAGAGTGCTTTTGGACTCCCCCTTAGGAGCTGCACCCCTAAACCCTAAGGGGGATAGGTGATTTGAGCAAGACAATTCCGAATTCACGATGCTCTCGAACATTCTTTCCCACAATGAACGATCTAGTTCGTAAAGCTGTGCACAAGGTCGAGGATGAGTGCTCTCGTTGAAATCTCTGCATAACACAGAAGAAATACCCTCACCATCCCCTTCTTATTCGTCTATATGGTAGTTTCCCTAACTAGGGAATCCCAATATAGACCCCCCAAATACTATAGCCCTTATTATAGGGACCCCCAAAAAGGTACCTCTAATTTTGGGAAACCCCATATATCGCACAAGGAGGCCAAAGGGCAGTCCTTTTTGATTATATGGGGATAATGGGAAAGAAAAGGGGAGCTACTATTAATATTGGGGTTATATAGGGATAATGCAGAAGAAAATGGAAACTACTATGAGAGACGTTTGCAAATATGTTAGAAGTTGACGTTACTGAAGCCTAAATTCTGAAATACGCCGCAGCAATTGGCTGCTTGTCCTTCCACATGCTCCCCAGATTATAGAAGTCCTCACCAAAAAACTGAAAAACCATGATCTTGTGCCTTAGCCTTGTTCCTCAGCTCTCAAACACAATCCTGAACCGCGTCCTGACGTACCCCTATGTGAACCTTATAACTCTAAAGCCTAAACCCTACACCCTAAAACTTGTACCCCAGGCAGAGCTTCTGTGCGGCACCAAGCAAAGGCGACAAACCCAGCGCTCCAACCATGGGCCAAGGTGAATTGTGTCGCAACAGTTTAAGGACTAGGGTTTAGGCCAACCTCTAAGGGATTTGGAACCCCAGTAGAAATTATAATTTCAGCTAAATATGATTCTAGGTAACAGAAATTAAAAACTATTTTCAGGAACCTTGTAGTTTAAGGTCTAGGGTTGAGGCCAACAGCTGAGTCTCTTTACCAGTGAAGGGTTTGTAGCCGGATGTGCATAGAATACTTCCATTTCATCTTCCATGTATATTTCAATTTTGTTCGAAAAACCACTGAACCCTAAAACAAAAACACTAAACCCTAAATCCAAAAACCCTAAACCCTAAATCCTGTGGGAATATTTGCCAGGGTTCAGGACCTAAACTGGCCTTTTGTTTTTGACAATACCATCCCTGGGTTGCCCAGTAACCCCTACAAAGGGTTGAGGGTATGGGGTTTAGGGTTTAGGGTACAGGGTTTAGGGTTTGGGGTATCTAGGTTCTCCGGTAACCCCCATTATCATCCAATACTGGAGAATCAAATGGAAAATAGAATGGAACATGAAATGGAAACTGGGACTTATATAGGGCTATATAGGGTTTACGGCTTAGGGTTCAGGGTTTAGGGTATGGTTCGGGGTATCTAGGTTCTCCAGTAACCAATTAATGAGAAGGGTACGCCCTTTTTTCCTGATGTTCGGCTTTACTAAGAAAGCCCCCAAAAAAAGGGGAACGGGGTACTACTGGGGTACCTAGATGCATTAGATAGACACCCCACCCTGTAATAGCGACATAACAGGAATACAAGACGACCCTACTATGGTCAAAATTCTCCCCTATAGTGACTATTACTAGGTAGGGAGTCCGCCAAAAGAATCCACATGTAAGTTCAATTTGCGCAGGTTACGGCTGCGGGGCCCTGGCACAGGTTGAGGTTGGCGGAGCTCAAAGAGGTCGTAGGAAAACAGAATGGGTGTGAAGGTGCGTTGTTGGACCTATGCCCAGATGTCAACACATGAGCTGAGAGTGAAAGCATTGGTCCCAAGATGCCGTAGATGTCAGATGTCTTGTGTCTGGTGTGTTCGGAAGGCTGCTTGTGCAATGCCCTGCAGATCCATCCCTGAGCGTTGTCTGCGCATATTCCGTGACAAACTACACGGACCATGCAAGCTCAATTTGTCATATCTACTACTAATTCGTAGTTTCATGCTCCTCCAAATCACGTACGACAATGCTCCTACATAAAGCAGCTCGGCAGGGATCTGATGCAGCAAGATAAGCTGCATCCTAAACCTGAACATTCTCACCCCCACAGAATCACCCAGAGAGATGCACCCCATCTCGATTTGGACCTTATGGCCTCAAAACCGTAAACCCTTGCCGCTCAACTCCTTGGCAGCTAGGAATGTCTGTGCAGCCTGTAAATCTCCGGCCTCTCAAGGTGTATTCTGTGACTTCACGACTTTATGCTTCTGAAGCTGCAGATTCTCGTTGAGAAGTTTATCGTCCTCGCTACTGTAGTTGCAGTACGTATGGGCGCAAACATTGAGGAGAAGTGAAACCTGTCACGAGATTCCCAATAAGCCTTTTTGCATGAGTATGCTAGAGGATGCCGACAAGATTCAGGGATCAGGGCTAGCAGGCTGAACAATTTTTCCGAAATAGAACACCTATGAACCCCAAGCAGGCCCGAAAAACCCAGAGCCAGGTGGCTGAAAGCACGGAGAAGCCACCTACCGCTGCCACAGCCCCAGCAAGCATGGCGCTACAGCTCAGATTTTGCGTTTAGAGACTAGGACTAGGGTAGATGACCACGCAGATTTCGACAAGAGCTCAGGGCTGACGCTAGGCAGCTGCATAGGGATTTTACAGCAAGAGTATGGGGATTGATTCCACACATGCTACACACATGCTACAGTAGCTTGACGTAATGGCTACTATACGAGATGTCGTTCGAGGACCAAACCATAAAACCTAACCGCTTCAATCCCAAATCCTGAGACCCATAGCACAAGTCTTAAAGCCCAAGTCCTAAGCACTGGATTGGTGGCATGGGTAGGATTGGCAGACACCATCCCCTGGACACGGCCTAGGATGAGCGTTGCGAGCCTCAAGTTGCAAGACCTAGATCTCTAGGGTTTAGAGATTAGGGACTCGGGTGTAGGGATCTAAGAATTAAATTCTATACCACAACTCTTAGCCCCGCAACCTCCCGGCATCAACCCAAACTGGTCTTGACAACGTGGGACAGTTCAATGCAGTGTCTCCGGAGAACACGGCTATGTGTTTGGAGCCAACATCGCTCAGGCCAGGTCTGGGGGCAGCATTAGGTACTACTTGCATAGTAGAGAAGCCTTGCTACCCCGTAGCAGCCCTTGTGTAATTTTGTAGCCACCCCCCCCCTCCCCCCACTC
>CAJNIZ010000636.1:117813-133836 GCA_905231905.1 Symbiodinium pilosum | reverse complement strand
CACCCGCATTTTGGGGCTGTAAGGGAGAAAGGAAGAGGGTGTTCACCCTCTCCGCCTTCGGCAACCATCCAACACGCCCCCCAAGGTCGGCGGATGAGGCCCCCCAAAAATCCACACCAACTAAACCCTAAACCCTAACCTCGAAACCCTGCCGAGGAGAAGAACCTGCTGGCAAACAGTGGAATTCCAATGACGGCGATCCAGGAGGCGGGCCTCAGGGTTTGGGGTTTAGGGCTTAGGGTTTAGGGTTTAGGGTTCAGCGTTTAGGGTTTAGGTTTGGGGTTTAGGGCTTAGGGCTTAGGGTTTAGGGTTTAGGTTTGGGGTTTAGAGCTTAGGGTTTGAGGTTTAGGATGCGACGTAGGGGTCTAAGTGATTGGAAGCCCACGTGATATGGGAATACTCGGGATACTTTCTAATTACCATCCTCCCTTGGCATTCCCTATAAAGCCAGAAAAATTGCATTTTTTGGGCCCCTGAATCTACCCCGGTGTTCTCCGGGCTTGTACGGCCAACGGTTGAAGGTCCTCAGCCCCAAACCCTAATCTACTATCAGGTACACTATTCTATACTATAACATATACTGTTCAGTATACTATAATATACTATAAGGCATGATCTGCTCATCTCTGGCGTGGTTCATGTCTTTCACTGGAGGGGGTTCGAAGAATGAGGGCCCCTAAACCCCAAGTTCGAAGCTGGATAGGCCTCAGCTTTTTGTTTTGCAGGTTGTTGGTGAGGTCAAGGAGTCTAAGCAAAAGCACGTAAGAAAGCGTTTGCAGCATCTTCAACCCAAAGCTTTCGGAATAGGATCTTCTTTAGTTTGTTTTGCCGGGCCAACCTTGACCCTTAAGCATTAACCGCAAACCTCTACCATCTCATGCGAACCGACAAGCTGAACTCGAACCGCTGCACATTGATCCTTGAACCTTAAGCCCTACACCTTGAATCCTAAACCCCAATTTTCCTAAGCCCTAAACGCTGCTTTGCGTCAGGTAGATCCCTCAAAAGCCACAAAAACACAGACGCTCCAAGAATCACTAGATTCTCTTACCCTGAGGGTCCATGTACCCAATGATTTGGTACTTGGGATTTGTGAAATGGTAACTATAGTATTGGTTTTGGGTAAGTATATGACTACTAGGTACTTGAACCCTTAGGATTATGTTCTCCTTTGAAGGAGTCATCCTTAGTGGCGCTGTCCCATTTGTCCGCCTGGGTTTAGGGTTTGGTTGAGGGTTTCGGGTGTAGGGTTGTGGGTATAGGGCAGTGCAAGCATCGTATCCAACTTGGAACCTTCAATCCTGATCCCTAATACAGGGGCCGAAATGATTACCAATATCATGTTGAGATTTATTTGAGGCAGCCTACACGAAACTCATGCAAGGAATCTAGGACCATAATCTGGGAATTTAGGCCCTAAACCCTAAATCCTGAACCCTTGACCCTAGTTCCTAAACCCGAAACCCTAAATCCCAAATCCCAAGCCCTAAACGAGGCCCTGAAGTGGTTGGATACCCATGCCCGACTCGACATGCATCGAGCCCACCGAGAGTCCACACAACTTTGCGCCGCTTGGAGGGTCATGGGGACTTAGTAAGTGGATTTTATAGGGGATATATGGGGTTATATAGGAATAATGGAAAAGAAAATGTCAACTACTATTTAGGGCTCAAAATGAGCGGTTTAGGCTTCAGGTGTGCTTGAGTGGGCCTGGGGGTTTGGGTCTAAGACCTTCTGTTTTCCTAAACCCTCAACCCAAAAGCCTGACCCTAAACTCAGTTTTTTCTTACCAAGCGGCTAAAGAACAACATGTCAACAACCAAACGGCTTGGCGTTCAATGTCCTTGCTGCTCGGACCGGTAAGGTTGTCGCTTCGACGCTGGACAGGCACTTGCCTTCCGGGTCAAAGGACCCAAACTCTAGGTCTTGGTGGGTCTGGAAGGACCTTAATTCTAGGGGCGTAGGTGTTCAATCCCATTCAAATTGTAGTGTTTGGGGCCTGTAACCCCATTTGGGAGAGTACTTGGACCCTTACGTTGCCCTAAGGGATTGTATATTCCCTTCATCGGTTAAAGGTTTGGGGCTGCAGACCGGGTATGCTCTCGTGTAGAAATCCCTTCGGCATGTAAGTCCTTTGCTGTTAGTTTTGCTCTTCTGTCATGGCTACTATTATTTCTACTTTCACTGCCTTTACTACTTCAACTACTTTTACTATGCCCATTAACGATTCCCACCATTACAGTTGCGATAGCAAGTACAAGCCCAATTGGTTACTGATTACTGAAATCCGAACAGGGCCTCGTAAACCCTGAACCCTAAACCCTATATTATATCCCAAAGGCTACTTGCAGGTAATATTTGGTCAGGGTAGGGCCGTGTGTAACAATGTTAAATACCCGGTTGAGGAGATCAAGTTTGCTGAGCTCTGTACCTAACGGTTTAGGGTTTAGGGTTTAAACCGTGTAAACCCAAAGGCCTAAACCCTAAGCTGGAATCTGCAAGCGTTCAGATAAAAGCAGACTCCGTAAAATTCGCAAGAAATTAGGGTATAGGGGCCTCCTCATCCTAAACAGGATCCTGCTGACGAAATGCTTTTTCATGGCCTTTGGGTTCATATGAGCTATACTCCCAACTCCTTTAAGGGGGCTATTTTGAGGATTATATAGGGGACTACTTTAGGGGTTCATAAGGGGGATACTAGGAGTTTAGATTATAGTTCCATATGTAATTATCAAGAAGTGGCGTTGACAGGGTATGCACGTCTGTAGCAAAAGTAGAGATTTAGTGTCATATACAGTTAGCATTTGCTTGCAACATGTCGGCTCCGAAGTAAGACTATTCTCCCTGTAGTACCTTCTACCATTATTCCCAAATCGTCCTGCTCTGTCTCAGTAGCATATAGCCCAGGACCCTAAACCCTAAACCCTAAAGCCTAAACCCTAAATGAAACTAAACGGTCCCTGACATCACCTATGGGATTCAAAGCCCTGCTCTGCACCCGACACTTATGAGCGCAAACTGCAACTACCTGAACCCCAAGAGTATGTAAAGTAATTGCCTGTTTGGGCTACTTTTGGTAGTTTTGGGCTATTTTTTACCTACTTTTGGGGCCCAGGTAGAGGTGTCCTGAAAGCGTTGTGCAACTGAAGCCCTAAATCCTAAACCCTAAACAGCTGTTGCTCTCCTTCTTCAAATCGACCCCAAGTTCACACAGCCAAAACACGATGTGTTGGGATGGTTCCAGCGCAGATGGAGCCAAGTTCAACTCAGTTAACGGTTCAGGGTTTAGGGTTTAGGGTTCAGGGTTTAGGGTTTAGGGTTTCAGGGTTTAGGGTTTCAGGGTTTAGGGTTTGGGCTAAAGGATTAGGTAAGAAATGACCAACACCTCAGCCTTAGAATCTTCAGTCAAACTCGTTACCAACTGGGTAGTCCTCAAAAGTAGACTCCATCTGTATGCCGCCCCAGTTCTCCATAAGGAGCAACGACAATTTGCAAAGAGCTCACAACTTCAAGAACCTTCCCAAGTGCCGCGCAAACCGCCAGGTGCAACCTGAAACTCATGCGGGTGGTCATGCGAAATGCTGTCCAGCATACAACATCTCGCTACTGGGGCGTGAAGCTGGAGCTTGGTGAAATCCTGGTCGTGGGTGTGGGATAGAGGCTCCCCAGGGTTTTTGCAATAAGGATCCGCGTAGTATCATGTAGGTGCTTAGTATTGCTTAGAATGAACATCATCTTACTAGGTTCAACCATCCAAAAACGCCACTCGTTTGGGGTGTCGGAATTGGAGTTTTCAGTGGTCCGAGTGATGGTGTTCCGCGTGATGGTTGAGGCATCAGTCCTGCATTAGGCTTGTGAAGCAGGGTTGCAACGTTTGCTCCTTGATGCATAGTCAGACTGAGGTAACGTACCTACAACCACTTATATGCCGCATGCAGCTAGCCCGATTATTAACCTACTTACGAGATTTCCCTGACACTCCATGTAGGGTTGTAACATTGGCTTCCACGGTTACTTAGTCCGGGCTTAGGTTTACAAATCAGGGCTTCGGGTTTAGGATCCATGTCTACGGATCTCCCACTTGTTGGTGTTGCTATCAGATCGCTGGTCCGGACTTTTACAGGCCTTTCCGGGGTTGGCCTCTTGGATATTCAAATGGATGGTTGTCAAAATAAGGGTTTGGCTACCCTAAATATGCGGTGCCGTATTATAATAGGGACCCAGAAAGGGACCATAATTTTGACAACCACCCAAAAATGTTCCCTTCTTGTTTTCATGATGACCCTATATGTTAGCATTTCAAAGGGCTCCCAAGACCAAGTGTCATAAATGCTTGTTTTAAAGTGTATCCTTCGGGGTGCCCAAAACCCTAAACCCCCCTAAACCTCAAACCCTGAACCCTGAACCCTGAACCCTAAACCCTGAACCCTGAACCCTAAACCCTAAACCCCAAACCCTAAATCGGGCCCGGAGAGAACAGTTGCCGGAATGACCCCCGAGTTGCAAAGCTGTACTCGCGTTGCTGTGGGTTAGGAGATCCTTTTCTTACCAGTTCTTAGTAAGAAATAGGGGAATGTAGTATAGAGGGGTTATAGGGGATTAGAGTTAGTATGTAGGGGTTATATATGGATTGTATTCCCTCATTCCCTACTAAGAACCCGTATGTTGAGCGCATTCATTAAACCCTACACTGCAGAACCACAAGCCAGAGACTAAACCCCTAAACCTTAAACCCCAAATCTTAATTCATGCCCCAAAACCCTTAAGCTGATAAGTTGCGAAGTGTTTTTTGTACAGCTACTACAGTCCCCAATTCACGGTAAGATTTTAGGGTTTAGGGTTTAAAGTATAGTATAGTATAGTATGGTATAGTGTAGTATAGTATTCTTGTTTTTCCAAGAAGAACAAACCTGCTTCATCCGACTACCACAATTTTGGCACTATGTTATTCATGTGGGTCTTATATACCGCAAGGCAACATAATCCTCATCATGGGGGACCCATAAAGGCACTCCCACAGTTCCCAAGCTCTGCTTCGGGGGACAGTCAAGTTAGGTAATCTACGATATCCCCTTAATCAGTTTAGGGTTTAGGGTTACAATTTGTAACCCTTTCCTGTGTAAGTAGGTTCCCTAACCCATTAGCAAGACCTATATAAGCCCTACGGTACTAGGAAAGAGCAGGTTACTGCCTCGCAGCGATTGGCAGGACTCCTTTAAACGGGTTGTATACGGGGTGTAGGGTCTCTTTAAAGGGGATATGTAGGGACATGCGTGGACATGACCTCCAATAAACGGGTTCTTACGGTTAAGGGGTTGAGGTTTGGGGTGTAGGCGGCTGAGCGTGTTGGGGGCTTAGGGCTTAGGGTGCCAAGGGTTTAGGGCTAAGGTATTGGGGCGTAGGGTTTAGGGATTTGGCTCAGGGATATGAGCCTTGTAATGGGAAATCAATTGAAACGTAAATGGAAAATACCATGAAAACGTGAGGTTTGCAGGGTTACGTGACCGGTGGACACCCGATATTTACACTCACCCAAATTCCAAGGAACCGTATATACACTCACCACCAATCATACTGAAAACCATACTTCATTTAAGAATCTTGAGCTTCATGGTTCACGATTTAGGAGAAAGGAGTCTTTGCAAGGGGATGTATACCCTAGGGCTCCAACCCACCAATTTAACGAGGTGGTTCAAGCAAACCACGCAGAAAACTGAAATTACTGTGAAAACTGATTCTTCCAGAAACAGCTCTGACCTATGCGCGACATGAGTGCGCAATACTGATGCAGAAGGAGTCGTTTCGATTTGTTCTAATGTCTGAGTTTCCAGGTTGTTTTCACTGCCAATAGGTTTTGCAGTTTTTTGGGTGGGTTTTACGGTTTTCTGTGTTGGTTTTACGGTGTTTTTTACGGGCTTTTTACGGTGTTTTTACGCGCATTGTTTTTCATGGCGCAGTCGCATACTTGCCCCGACTTGTTCTGTGTATGTGGCTTACAGCGGCCGGGTGAAGCTAAGAAGAAGGAAAAATCTGAGCCCACAAGTTAAACGGGTGAATTAGCAACCCACCAGTTAAACGAGGTGGCGGAAGTCTAGGGTATAAGGTTTATGCCAGCTTACGCGAACGAATGTAGGGATACATGCGGATATCTGTGGACACGGCCGCCGCTGCCCCTCCCTAGACCCTAAACCCTGAACCCTGTACACCATCTAATTCCCAACTGCTCAGCAAGAGCCCTAGATACGGAAAAATAAATTAGCTTGTCCTTTTCTGTTCGATCTGCTTCTCCAATATTCCTATATGACCCTAGAGAATCAAATATCACCCTTGCTAACCCCAAAAATATGTATATAACACGATATAATACCTATGTAAGCCCAGTATATCCCAACATAAGCCTGTATAACTCCTATACAGCTGCTATGTACTACGACCCTAAATAAGCCCTAAACCCTCTACACCCTATCCTTATTATTGTCCCCCCCCCAAAGTGGTACCCTAAACCCTAAACCCTAAAAAGCCCCAAACCCTAAACCCCCCTAAGCCCTAATCCCTAAAGCCCCCCTAAACCCTAAACAGTAAAACCCCAAACCCTCCATATGAGCCATAGTCTAAACTCCTAGTATCCCCCTTAATATCCTCTATAGTAGTTCCCTAAATAATCCCCTATATATCCTCCCTTTAAGGAGTTTAGACCCTAAACCCTAAACCCTATAATCCCCCTTTAAGGAGTTTAGACTATAGCTCATATAGTCCCCCTACCCAAACCCAGTAGCGGCGCCACCTCCGGCGCCTCCGAACTAAGGATGATGATGGGCGTCTCAGAGTTATAAGCACCTGGGCTTACTTTGTGGGGTTTAGGTCTTCTTTAGGGTTTAGGTACTAGGGTTTAGGGGTTTAGGGTTTAGGGGTTTAGGGGGTTTGGGAGTTTGGGATTCGGGGTTCAGGGTTAATGCGTTAGGGCAAGAGGCCACTCAGCAAGGGTTCAGGGTTGAGGGTTTTGGGGTTTTGGGCTTCGGGTTAAAGGGTTCAGGGCTTTAGCTTTGTGGGTTTCAGGGTAGGTTTCAGGGTTTAGGGGTTTAGGGTTGTAGGGTTGTAGGGTTTGGGGCTTGGGGTTTTGAACGGTTTTGTGGTTTAGGTGTTGGGGGTAGGCTTTGGCACGACCATGTGAGCTGCAACTGTTGGATGCTGTTACGTGTGGACAGATTGACATTTCGTCTCCATGCTCTAGAGCTCCAAACAGCCGAATGAAGGTCAAATTTATAGAATTTGGGGCCAGGTGTAGGTATTATTTGTAGACATGGAGCCCTAGGGATGATTGCTGATTGCCAGTATCATCTCGCTTTTTTCAAGCTGTACAATAGTCAATATGGACTCCAACCTCATTGAGATTAAGTCTACGTGATTGCCATTATCATCACATTTTTTAGCTGCACGACCGCCAAAATGGACTCTAACCCGAGAGAGTGCTTCTGCTATTCTGGAGTTCACACGTGGTCCAACTACACCTCCGCATGCTAACCCTAAACCCTAAACCCGCAATAGTAGTTTCCGTTTTTATTTTCCATTCTCCCAGTATAACTTCAATATAACCCTAATCTTACCCCAATGGGTATAGTCCCCCTTAAGTAGATAGAATATGGGTTTGGGTATATGTATAGTAAGATCCCTATATACCCCATATTCTATCTACTTAAGGGGGACTATACCTATACCCTAAACCCTAAACCCTAAACTGTTGGCACTTGGCCGCTCCCAGCCTCCGCCAACGGGCCCACGCGACACTGTCAGGAGCGGGATTCTCCAAATCTGGAAGTTTGCGGAGCTCCCTCAATGTAGACCTATGATTAATAAACCCCCTCCTTTGAAGGGCCTTAATATTAGGATCCCTATTATAATCCCTATTACTGTAAGGGGAGGGGTTTATTAATCATGGGTCTACATTACCCTAGGGCTCCAAATAGCCCAATGTAGGTCATATTTATAGACTTTGGGGCCCAATGTGGTATTATTTGTAGACATGGAGCCCTAGGGTCAAGCAGTGAAGGGACTGCAGTGTACACACCCTTTATTCTCCGGCTCAGAACTATGCCATATACTCCGAGGAGCCATACAGAACACTGCCTTCCCTAAGCCCTAAACCCTAAACCCTAAACCCTAAATAGTAGTTTCCATTTTCTTGTCCATTATCCCTATATAACCCTATATTAGAACCCTATATAACCCCTATATAAACCCTTTTGCAACTTTGTTAGCCGACCGCACACCCTGGGGTGCCGTCATCCTCCAGCCGCTACGCAATCCTGCATGGGAGATGGGAGGCTCCCTTATCAACACCTCTTTTTCTGTGCGAGCTGATATGTCAGGAAGGCGCTGAATGTATATGAGCTGCGCACTAAATTTAGGTTGGGGGGGACCTATAGGGGACTATATAGGGTTTTGGGGGGGAACCATTAAGGGATATACTACAAATTTAGTCCAGGGCTCATATAATGTTGCTCTTTGCCATCTCGACGCCTCAGCCTTTTTCGGTATACGCGCGTGGGCGATGCCGGAGCCGCCAGAGGCTAGCGAGAGACCACGAGCAGTTAGCCGTGACAAATCCTGCAGTGGTAAGGGAGATTTTCTCCAAACAGCTGAGTTTACTTTGAGAAGCATGCCTTTGTGTATGGTTTTGCTTAAGGCCGAGGGTAGGAATTGATTCGATTCCTGACTTCGGCTCCCACTGAAAAGGACTGATAGTAGGCCACGTTTGCTCCTTTTCTCTCTTTTGTTCATGTTGCTCCTGTATTCAGTGGGCTCGCAGCCCCAAGGAAATTCTGGTTCCATGCTTACGAATTTCTCCTTGATTTTAATTAAGTTTCTCCTTCCTGGCGGGCCGATGACAGGCGGTCTTGCCCGCTAGAACACGAACAAGGGGGCTCGGGCGCGTGCCCTGAAAGGGCCGCAAGGGTCCTCTTCAGCCCGCAGAAGAAGATGTTTAGGGTTTCTGGGTTTCGGGTTTTCAGAGCTTTTGGGGGGTTTAGGGTTTGGGGCTTCAGGGTTCAATTGTTTAGGGGGAGGAGTTTAGTGGTTTAAGGTTTTAGGGCTGCGGGGTTTAAGGTTTTAGGTTTATGGGATTTAGGGTTATAGGGTTTCGGCATTTAGGGATTTAGGGATTTGGGGGTTGGGGGCTTGGGTGTTCAGGGATATAGGGTTTAGGGTTTGCGGTTTGGGGTGTAGGTTTTTCTCGTTTAAGGTTTGGGGGTTTGGGGTTTATGGGTTGTAGGGGGTTGGGGGTTTGGGGCTTTAGGGTTTAAAGTTTGGATGCTTGATACAGGCTTTGGACGTGTCGGCTTCTCAACCCAGAGCTTAGGTTTAGAGGGGTGTGGGATCCCTAAGCCCCAAACCCTACTGTAAACCAGGGTTTAGGGTTTAGGGTTTAGGGGACCCTAACCCTAACTGGAAGGGACCCATGTTTCATGTTGCCAGGCAATCTTGCCAACAGCCAGACTGAAAGGCTTCCGCATGGCAATGAACGCCCTCAGTTGATGAACCCTAAGCCCCTAAACCCTTAAACCCTAAACCCCAGCTATAGAGCTGCAACCGCCAGAGTTGGCAGTCACATGGAAAGGGAATGGTCTCTCGATTTTCATAGATTGCCAGCATAGCAAGACTTTGGAACAGGACTTTGGTAACCGATTTACGGAGAATCAAGCCGGAATGTAATTGATAATCGAATGGAAACTCGGGAAAAAAGGGGTTATGATATATGGGGATTGAAATTGGGTACTAGAAGGATCTACCGCAACCCCTGCGTCGGGAACGTATTATAACCATATGATAGTTAGAAATCTAAGTACAAGGTCCTAATTGGATCTTACAGAGATATTGGCGATGGTGTCATAGGCATCTTTGTCATTTTCATAGGCCCCCCCCCCTTGCATACAAAAATCATTCTCCTAGAGCCCTAAACCCTGAACCCTAAATCCTGAAACCCTAACCACATGGAAGCCCCCAACCTCTGCAGGTTGATGGCTATGATTGTAACGAACGTGGAGGTTCTTTTGCCAGAGCATGAGGCGCGTAGGAGGGCTTTGTTGATCTTGACTGCGCTACTTGAAGGTTCGGTGTAGTTATAATCTAAGTATACGCGCATTTAGAACCTACTTATAAGCCCCTTGAGTCCGCCAGAGCTCTATTTTGCTTGTAATCACAAGTTTCAACGGGGCTTCGAGCATCTTAAACTTCCCAACAGGGCGCGTAAGGATTCCTCTGGGCGTGTGGATGCCTCAAACCCCAAATAGTAGCTTTCATTTTCTTTTCCATTATCCGCCCCTGTCCCTCCGCCCTTTTTTCCGTTTAAGGGGTTTAGGAGGATTAGGGTTCAGGGGGTTCAGGGGGTTTAGGTGTTAGGGGTTTAGGGTTTAAGGGGTTTAGGGGTTTAGGGGTTTAGGGGTTAAGGGTTCAGGGGGTTCAGGGTTTAGGATGTTTAGGGGTTGAGGGATTAGGGTGTTTAGAGGGGGTTTGGGCTTTAGCCCAACCCCTCTCACCCCTCCCCCCCCTTTCCCCCCCGCCTCTCCTAAGACCGCTGGTGTTTAGGGGTTTAGGGTTCAGGGGTTTAGGGGGTTTAGGGTTTGAGGGTTTAGGGTTTAGGGTTTTGGGGTTTAGGGGTTTTAGGGTGTAAGGGTTTAGGGTTTAGGGGTTTAGGGGGTTTGGGGGGTTTAGGGTTTAAGGGTTTCGAGCGGAGGGGATTTTAGGGTTTTTAGGGTTGGGGTTTAGGGTTTCGTGTTTAGGGGGTTCAGGGTTTAGGGGCTTATGGGGTTTAGGGTTTGGGGGTTTTAGGGTGTTTAGGGTATGGGGGGAAGGGGGCCGGGGGGGGGGAGGGGGAAAAGTGGTTTATAAGAAGAGGGGGGGAGTGGGGGCTGCAATTTGCCGGATGCATTTTTAATTGCGCTCTCCTGGCATCCGTATGTACCTGAAAGCACTGGATCATAGCTCACAGCATCCCACGAATGCAATTAAAACCCAGATTGACTTGAGCGTCTTGCTTGGCGCACGTCAGACCGCCACCTGTCAAAGCGTGGGCAGATCAACCAGACGAAGATGCTGAAGTCTGAGAGCACCGCACCTACTGAGGAAAGTCTAAGTGGTAGAATGTGCGTCTAGAGAAGTGGGGGCTTCTTGGAGGACCAGCAGGTTGTCCACGAATTGTACATGCTTCCATGGGCGTATGCTGGCTTAGCTGACGTTTTTGCTGTTGTCCTTGCTGCTGGATGCCAAGATACGCGTAGGAGCTGTTCATGGACAAGATCCGGCAGTATTCAGAAGTCCTAGCCACTAGAAATTATGCAGCGTTACAAAACAACTTAGGGGTGTGCTGGGACCCTAAAACTTAATCCCATGGATTCTGTAAGGGGTGGTCCTTTTGTTGTTCAAGCCCGGCTTGCTGTAGGTTTACTGAATATCCCACACCTCAGATGGTGGCGGAAAGGCTGGATGCTCTAGGAGTCACCGCGCGTGAAAAACAGAAGCAGCATGTGCCTCAATAGAAGAAGATACTAGGGGGTTATATGGGGAGTATGTAGGGATCATGAAAAAATGAAATGGAAACTACTATTTAGGGTTTTGGGTTTAGGGTTTATGGTCTAGTAGCTTTGTGCGCTTGAAGGGACTGCTGTTGTGACCATAGCTTGTACGTCAATCTGTTCTTGTTTTGTTTGGGCACGTTGCGTCTCGAAAAGGCTTGAGCTGTTCTGAATGCTAACGGTTGACATTGCAGGTATATTGTTCCCGAGAGTAGCTCTTGAATTGCTGTGGGCCATAACGCTTAATTATAGAAATCCATCAAACCGTAAAAACATACAGTAGTTTTACAGGGGCGCTAGCCCAGTATAGCGTCGTTGATCTGACTTGTTTTCTATCACATTTGCTTTTCTTGCTGGTTGTTAGTAGGGAATGTGGGAATACATTCCTGGTATAACTTTCATATAGCAAATATTCCCTTATATCCTGCTAAGCGCAAACCTTGAATCCTAAGCCCAGTACTACATTACCTTATTCCCTAGTAACCCTAGACCCTAGACCCTACTCCCAATCCTTCTACTATCTTCCCTTAACAATGAATAATAATAATAACAATGATAGTAGTAATATTTATATTAATTCGAATACTAATGTTAGTACTAATACGAATAATAGTAATAATCATACCTTCATTCCCTACTAACACCACCGCGTTTCTCGGCTTGCCTCGCAGCCATTTGTGGCGTTCTGTATTGATGTTTGCCGCCCCGCTTTCTCCTTAGGAGCTATAGTCTAAACTCCTTGCAAGGGATTATATAGGGTTTTAGGGTGTAGGGTCTAAGTTCTTTAACGAGGTTGCTATAGGGGATTTAAGAAGGGTTATTAAGGGGTATACGAGGAGTTTAGACTATAGGTCTTGTGGCCTAAGCCTGTACAGAGAAATCGGTTGCTGTCCGCATGCTTTCTTATTGGTATGGCCAGCGGGGGACTGTACCTAGGGATCCCGAACTAGCAGACTATACTCCCTAAACCCCAACTCTAAGCCCTAAATCAGGGAGGCATCATCCGTCTTGCGGTTGAGGTTACACCCGGACGTTCAGGAAAATGAGCAAGGTTTGGGGTGTAGTTGGTGGTTACGGATTTAGGGGATATATTGGGATAATGGAGAACAAAATTGAAACTACAATCTAGGGTTTCGGGGTTTAGGCCTTAGGTTGTAGGATGTTTTAGGTAAACCTATTTGTTACGTAACCCGGTGATTGGTAGAAGTATCTGCAGGAGCAATTCCCAAGAGATGAAGTTTTGGCGCCTGCCGTTCTGACAACTACGCTCAAGTTGCATGTTTTAACAGTATGCACGCGAGATAGACATATTACGTGTTGGGAGAGTCTCCTTTGGGTTCGTTGTGCATCCAATCCTTGATGCTTATAGCACCCTAATCCCTAATTAAACCTTAAACTGTAATCCTTGAGCTCGTCGAACAAAAAGCCTTAAACTGGGGATGGCTACTGTTCTTGGGGGCCTCGAAGCAACCTGAGTCACAAAAAAAAGGGCTTCAACATTATGGAAGAGACCGCCTCGGCAGAGTGATAAAGCTTACCCCTGGTTTGCAGGCAATGAAGCAATTCAAAAGAGCATGGAACCTACCTCATGATTCGGGGCTTGTATAGGGACTACTATAAGGATCCATTCCTTCAGTCATCGCAAACCAGAGGCAAGTAAGACCCGACTGATAAGTGATGGGATTTGCATACAATGGAGGGGTCTCCTGATTTGCGGCATGGCGTGGGGGTCACAGTGCTACTAAACTCAAATGGGGATTGTCTAAAGGTCCTCGCAAGAAGAGCCCATCGAGACTACAATTCCTTAAAGGGGGATCCTAATTACACAGGGAACCTGGAACCTATTTTGTGGCCAATTTGGGGACAGGTATTTTCAAAAAGTACCGGATGGGGTGTAGATCTTTTGAATAGCTCCGTGGGTGGAAGATGCTGCAATTTGGCTGCTACTAACAAACGCTGGATTCAGGGTTTAGGGTTTGGTGGGGGGTTCTTTGACTTTTGTGGGGATTATATGGCGAATATATGGGGATAACGGAAAGAAAATGGACACTATTCAGGGTTTTGGGTTCAGGGTTTAGGGTTTCGGGTTCCGCCCGGAAGCCCAATCCTGTTTGTAAGCAACACATGTTTCCCGCCCACCCAACACATCCAACTACACGAAAGTGCAGAGCAATTTCATGATGCCCTTTAATTCCGTGTTTGAGAGGTAAGACTGAGCCAGAGTGATCTCCAGCATATCTTTCTGCAGTTCTGACCTAAACAGCTGAAGTCGGGAATCTGCCGAACCTCTCTCCAAACCCTAAATCCAAAACTCTGAACATGAAGCCTTGAACGCCCTACGTTCAAACCTTAAACCCTAAACCGTCCAAATCCCTAAAGCCTAAGTCCTGAACCCCAATTTTTCAGGAGGACCTTCCCAAGGACTTCTCCCTGGAAGGCTTCAGTCCGCACCTTGCCGTCAAACACACAGACATGGGGGTTTCCCAGAATTAGGGGTACCTCTTTGGGATCCCTGTAAGAAGGATTAGTATTCAGGGTCTATATTGGGGTCCCCTATTTTCGGCAACTACCACATACGGGAAAGGTTTAAGGATTCAAGGGTTTCAGAGGTTAGGGTTTTAAGAGTTCAGGGTCTAGGGGTCAAAGAGTTTAGGGTTGAAGATTTTCGTTTGAAAAGGGCTTAGGGTTTAGGGTCCAGGTACTCAATTTTCATATATTTTCATATGAGAGGTTGTCAAACTTGTGGACCGCTTTGGAGCTAGCCTCAATATTAAGGGCCAAACAATCTTCGGAACCCAACAAGGAATTGTACTCGTGGCAACTTACCATAGATTACTCCAGAGCCTATACTATTGGTATCATTGGCCAAAGCCCCCGTATTCCATTATTGCGTGCCAGAAGTTAGGGCTCTGCTTCCCCAACGTCTTGCCTGGAAGGTCAGTCAGACCTACCTAAACCCTAAACCCTAATTAAGAAGGTTTGTAATGTAGATAACTTGGGTGATCCTTTGGCTCATATAGGTTACAAGTATACTTACGAAGTCCCCCAGGCCCTACCGCTGGCCCTCATTCTGAAACAACATCTTCTAAACGAACACCATTACTCGGTGGCCCACCATCCCTAAACCCTAGACAGTGAATACAAAGCAAAGATAGCAACGTCAGTAATAATGATATAAAAAGTACCCTTTTTGACTGGTGCAAGTACGCCATTTGGGATATGGAGCACTCTCACTAGTATTCTCAGCAAAGGCACTTTCTTGGGTGTTACTTCTTGTTTTCAGTCGTGTGCAACTCAGAAGTCAGCCCACAACCAAAGACATGACAAGATCAACATGTGTTGCGTAATTTCAACAACTGCGGCAACCCTGTTCAAACCCTGAACATTGGCCAAAAGTAGAAGGTATGCAGATGATGCAAACTGGCCGCTCCCCCTTGTTTACCCCGCCTCGGTCCCCCCTTCGTGAGTCATCCACGTGAAGGGGGAGCTTAGGGGGTGGTATTCGGGGAACCCATGAGCCAGCCTAAGGAACCCTAAACCCTAAACCCTAAACACTAAACCCTATACCTTGAACCCTAAACCCTAAACCCTAAACCCGAGCCCCAGGACCATCTACAACAACCTGCGATGCTTCGTGGTGTTGCTAACGCCGGGCGTGTTGTTCGAGGTCAGTGGCTAAGGATATCCTCAGGTGGGTAATTCTGAGGTGGTTGCCCTTGTATAAGTGGGCAATTTAAAGCGACCTCACCCGACCTCACCCTAAATGGTGGTTTTTATAGGGAATAGTACCAAAAAGGCCTAAGAAATTATTCTAAAATACTCTTGTATAAGGTTTAGGGTTTAAGATTTAGGGATAGGCGAGTGTCAGTCTCGTATAAGGGCGACAGTGCTGTATGAGGTCTATGTAGGCCTTTTTTAACGGCAACCCAACTGAGCTATAGTCCAAACTCCTATATCTCCTTTAATAACCCTTATCATACTCCCCTAGATGATCCCCTGTTTAATTAAGACCGCAAAACCCTAAACCCTCCCCTATATAACCCCCCTTTAAGGAGTTGAGAGTATAGCTCACCTGGGGTTGAATTTCAAGGGACATACAGAGGATTCTTCAAGGGGTTTAGGGTTTAGGGGATTGCAGGGCTTTGTCCAGGACAGTGTATGTCTAGGGCCTGGGGTTTAGGGTTTAGGTTTAGAATGCTCCCAAATAATTCAAAACAATCACTGTGTATCCTGAAATGGCCATTGCAAGGGATCTTGTCACCTGTATTCCCTAGGCCCTAAACCCTATAGTATAGTAAGCCTGACGAAGTGAGAATATCATCATATTCTACTCCCTGTATAAGAACCACGATTTTGGTTGGTTCCCAAAATTAGGGTATAGAGGGTTTAGGGTAGCGTTTAGGGTTTCCCAAGATTAGGGCTACTGCTTGGTGGGTGGGGGGTGGGGGGGGGGGGG
>CAJNIZ010000636.1:74558-117713 GCA_905231905.1 Symbiodinium pilosum | reverse complement strand
GCGTGGTTGGACACTGCAGGAATACGCTGCAGTTGGGCACCGCAAGGATACTTTGCAGTTGGGCACTGCAGGGGTACTTTGCGGTTGGGCACTGCAGGGATAGTTAGTGGTTGAGCAGGGATACTTTGCGGTTGGGCAGTGTAATGATACTCTGCGGTTGGGCACTGCAGGGAGACTCTGCGGTTGGGCACGGCAGGGGTACTTGGTGGTTGGGCACTGCAGGGATACTTGGTGGTTGAGCACTGCAGGGATACTTTGCGGTTGGGCACTGCAGGGAATACGCTGCGGTTGGGCACCGCATGGATACTTGGTGGTTGGGCACTGCAAGGTTGCTTGGTGTTTGGGCACTGCAGGGATACTTGGTGGTTGGGCACTGCAGGGATACTTTGCGGTTGGGCACATCCGTGAAGCATTGCAGGGATACTTGGTGGTTGGGCACTGCAGGGATACTTGGTGGTTGGTTAGTAAAGTCAGCTTCCAGTCGGGCGAGGACAACATCCATTTTAAAATCTAACAACCCCACTGCGAGGGTGGGGAAGAATGTGTTGAACGAAGCTTCAAAAAACGTGGGATCGTTTCTTGGCTTTCGCGACGGATGCCGCTTTGGGGTTCGGGGTTCAGGGCACTGAAGCATACCCGTCTTGAACGTTCTTGCTCAGAATTCGAAGGAACTTTCGTAGGGGTTTGCCACGTGTTTCCTTCAGATCTTGGATGCCACATGCTCAAACAGGCCCAACGTGATTTCAGTTCACGCTGGTGTGTAGCAGCTTGCGACAAGTACACACCGTTGCTTACAAATGGAAGGCCCTGTGTGGCTATTTTGTTTCGGGCCTTTGCCATTCATTATATGTCCAATCTACTACAGTTTTTTAGCAATTCGTGTTGTGCATAGTTGGTGCTGCTAATCTTGCTGGCGTAATCGAGCACATTGGTCCGTACAAACAGGTAATGCAGCAGCAACAACCGACACGCGCAAAAAAGGACGTTCAGAGAGAAAAGGGCTAGTGAATGAGGCAGGCAATTTTCATTAGCCTCCTTCAAAGCCTCGGTTGGCATTGGCAGTGTTTCTACGTCCATGACCGGCAAAAAACGAAGATGCGCATGAACTTTGTAATGTTTCAACATTTTCAACACGGTCCATGCCTGAGCCGACCGACAGCGGGATAGAAAAGGCAGCCGCTGGCTGGCGCTCAGGGCAAGCATCTAATGACATATACGACCACGCCCAGGAAACAACATGTCTCGCGTTGGCTGCTCTCCGCCATGAAAGTAGGCGGTCGCCTGAGCAACGTGGTAAAAAACACACCGCATCTTACATGACCATGTGTCGCTGCGGCAACCAGGTCGGACGGCAATCTGTACCCACCCAAAATTTGCAACAATGCAAGAGATGGGCAGCTGCAGCGGACTTGAAACAACCATGTACGGTCAGTAGTGAAGATAAAGGCGCATCGCGCATAGGCGAAAAACGTCAAAGCACCTTTCCGTGTAGCAACGTTCGAAAAAGCCATCGCCGTGCTATGCTGCATGTGTTGCGCATGGCCGCATGACAGACAGAAGCTACAAGTGCACATGGGGTGCAATCAATGATGGCGAATTCAACGAATGTTGTGGCATGGATATGAAACGCAGAAAATCCTTTTCTGGCAGCTACGAGAAATCCGCCGCGCAGTGGTCCACATGCAGCATCCAAGTTTGAAGTTGCTCGTCGAAGATCGGGCAAACCCATAACCCATGCAAGAGGCTCCGGGTTGGATTGCCACAAGGACACACTTACAGTACACCATCAAGAGCGCAGTGACGCGAGCTCTGCTCGCCTGGGAATGGATGATGCCCACATCAGGCCAATGTCCATTCACGGATAATATGTGGCGCAAGCGTACCACGGTGCACGCCAAGCACAAACAACATGAGTCTAATTCAAAGAAAGAACTCAAGGAAGCCACGTTTACAACTTACAACGGCTGAGCGTATCCATTGCCATTGCGGCCCCAAGGTCAGCCGGTAGCAGGGTGCCACTAGATTGCAGCTGGCAGCTGCGTCTTCACATCATGAGCCCATGAGCCTGGCGGGCGCACAGCATGGTTACCCACCCGACTTGCCAAAGTGCGGCCATCATCCGTGCCCCCAGCTGCACCCAACTGACTGAGCAAGCTGAGTTGCAAGCGCCGAACTTCAACTGAGAGAGGGCACCCCGCGGCCACATAGGCAGGCGACGCCCAAATTGTCGCATTTTCTTATGTGGAGGGATGGTTCATCTGAGAACGGAGAGCCGTACAAAACAGAAGGCAGCGCAAATGAGCGGAAAAGGTTGGTGCCGAAGTTGGTGTGCAAACATCGTTTCCCAGCCCAAACATAGATGAAATTTACCGGCGTTCGTGTCCCCCGGGGTGGATGGGGCCCACGGACTACCGCGACGCCAGGACCAGCAGCACACACGGCCCCCGCAACACTGTCAAACACAAGGTTGAACAAGAGAGGGTCCAAAACCCAACGGCTCGCAACAGACTGTTGCTGCTACCACCGTCAGCCCCGTCATGCGAGTGGTGACGAGTGTGCTGCTGCAAGCTCCTGTTCCACGCGGTCTCTTATCGATATTCTCCGCGGAGAGGTCTGTGTAGTCTGATGGGGCCGTCGTAGTTTGTAGCTGCAGGTTTTGGGGGGCGTTAGATGGAACGCGTGACTTTGCATTTGGGCCACCTGCACCTGGATGCACTCCGGGACCACAACAAGGGCATCCTTGTGGGACGCGGCTGTTACCCGGGCTCGGGGGACA
Source organism: Symbiodinium pilosum (assembly GCA_905231905.1). Lineage (NCBI taxonomy): Eukaryota > Dinophyceae > Suessiales > Symbiodiniaceae > Symbiodinium > Symbiodinium pilosum. The sequence continues at coordinate 114,937 of CAJNIZ010000636.1, read as the reverse complement.
GTGCTTCCAGCAGGGGGCGTGGCCGCGGCGCATCCAAGTGGCGAGCCGCCCGGCCGCCTGCCGAGCCAAGGTTTGCCTCGAGGCGCGGTTCGTCCTCGGAATCCCTTTCAGAGCCTTCTGCCTGCGTGATGCGCTTCCACTCCAGGCGCAGCTGCGTGCCCCAGAGGCCAGCGCCACCGACACCTCCTCCAGGCGAGCCGTCCCGTCGGCCCAAGCCCAAGCACCACGAGGACCGTCGGGCGGCCGCCGCCCGTTGCAGGCTTCACCTTCTAGTCGTGTTGCCGAGGTCTATCGCTCTCGCGGTATCTGACCGCACTGCTTGTCTTTTAGCTCGCCGATGGGTTCGACTGGCTGTGAGCTTAGACACCCAAGAGTTCTGGCGCGGCAAAAAGGAGCCGTTCCTGTGAGCCTGCCTAGCCATCTTAGCCCCCCCCCCCGGAGCAAAGGCAGGCCATTTTGTGACCGTTGGCGCCCTCACGGCAGCCGCGGCCAGACCAGGCCACTGCACTTTACACCTTGCAAGTTTCGGCTTGCAACCAGCAACTGCAGAACACTGTGGGCCCTGGTGCCACACAGGCAGCTGCCCGTTTGCTTCGTCGTATTTTCCCTAGGTCAACGGCCATCTTGCGGCCGTTGGTGCCTTCCTGGCAGCCGCAGCTGCTCCCTCAGCGTTCCATTTGGTGGTGCCGTGGCCAGGCAGGCGCCCCGGCGGCAGCCGCGGCCCGGCTTCCGGCCGACTCTTTATTCAACTTGCCTGCTTTTTGTTGCCCGCAAGGCCATACATAAAGCCAGTGCCCCTCGCTGCTGCAGGTTGTTGGCGCCCTAGCAGCAGTCGCGGTTTTGACGATTTTGTGCAAAAGATTCCTGTGGAGTGTTCGTGTACATACATGTTTCACGGTTCTGACCATGACCCATGGTCGTTCAAGGACATTGCTCTCTTGTGGCGCGCGCCATCACCTCACTTCAAAAAAGATTGCGGGCAGGGGGTGGGGGGGTTCATGATTGGGAAATCCTGCAATCATTTCTTCATCCCCAGAAATGACTGCAGGGGGGTCGTGGGGGTCTTCATGTATATCACCGTACGACGCAAACTTTCGAATAAGTAGAGACAACACAAAACGGACACCTGATGCCGACGCTAAAATTGTCAGCTTACGTCTTTTTCAAAAGCCTTTGCCGTTGCAAAACAGCAATAGTGCTGCATACTTGTCCTCATACAACAAGCCATTTTCCTCGCGCTCCTTCTTTTCCCTCACGCAACGTAGACAAACCCTCCCCCCACAAGCAATTTAAAGGTGGGGGATGCTAGGAGACATTAGGAAATCCAAGACCATGGATTGTCAGAAAAATGGCTGCGGACTCCTGTAGGCTCCAACCCCATGCGCCCCCCCGCAATCATTTCCTGCACCCCCGGGAGCTGCGACTCCCCGCCACTCCCAAGGGCGTTAGCTAGGAAACATTTGGTCCGACTGCGGGCCCAACGCGCGCCCCCTGCCGCGGCGAGGCGATGTGGAGCGCCTTGTCGGTCGCGGGGCAGCTGGTGGTGACAAGCACTGGCCCGCAGCGACGCAGCTGTGCTCCGACGGAGGCCCGACTCTGGGACCGCGTCCTGGATCTCGGTGGAAACACAGGGCCCAGCAGACTGCCATTGCGGCCCTACAACAGGACCGCGAACAGGTAGCTCGCAACGTGAGAAGTAGCGAAGCACCCCCAAGGACACTTCATGCAGGCGCAAAAGTCCGACTCTTGCAATTTTTCCCCTTCCCCCCAGAAGGGGGTTTGTACCGATACCTACGCTAGTCCTACGCTCAATGCCAAGTTTTACTTGTATGCGCCACGCAGGCTGAAAAAACCCAGGGTGTTGGCCTTGAGAACATAAAATCCCAAGATGCAGAAACAAGATAGGACGAGGCTGGGAACACAGGCAGGCGACAACCTCCTTTTTCTCGCGTCCAGAAAAAAGGGTTTTGGGATTTAAGGCTCCAGACGGATAGATCAGGAGGCGACGCAGATGATCCCATTCTTCATCAAAAATTGCGGCTCCGTGCGAGTGCGACGCATCCTGAAAATTTGATAGAAAATCGCGCTCCCGCGCGGAGCATCCTCGGAGAAGCTTGGTTTTCGTGGGCCGACGTGTATGTTTCCTGAGAAAAACCTACATTTCGGCCTAAGACAACCAGTACGTTTTCGGAGACGCTTGGTTTTTGTAGACCTCATTGTGCGTTTTCTGAAGAAAATGTACAACGGTCTAGGTTTCGTCGCAGAATGTCGTCTCGAGGGTCTCTCGTTCTTTCACACATTTTTTTAATTGGCTATGATTTATGTATGTATATATGTACGTATGTATGTATGTATGTATGTATGTATGCCGGTTGCCGGTTCACATTGCGAGAGCGTGAAACCGACATCAGGGGGTGAGCTCTTGTAGCATGATTTTTTTCCGGCGTTTTCATGGGAATGGCGAAAAAGTGCATTTTTTTTTTTCAACGGACCTTTTTTCAAACAGTTCAGCGCGGTCCCTGTGCAGGAAGCTCACGGAGGATGTGAGCGGCACGGAAGGTCTCGAAATCCACAAGTCCACCGGCAGGGCAGGGCCCATTAGGGCACTCAATCCGGCGCTCGTCTAACCGCCTCGGCTGAGCATTCAAGTCCCGAAGCAGGACGTGCGGCTGGACTGTGGCTCCAGCTTCGCGGCAGACGCGGGCTGCTGCCCTCTCAAGAGGCCCGCCATAGGCCTGCCACGGGAACGCAGCACCCCAGAGCGTGGGCATGCTGCGACGTGGTCACCGAAGGCGTCCAAGCCCCGCTGGCAACGGCAAGCTCCAGGTGCAAGGGGCAGCGGCATACGCAGCCGCCGGAGAAGCAGCGCCTGGAAGAGGGGCGACGGCAGGCAGAGCTCGGGTGGGGTGGGCCGAGCTGTGAGAACACGTGCTGCATACGGGCCACTTTGAGAGTCAAGCATGGTTGCCGAAGCTGGGTTTAGCTCGCGTCGGAGGGCCCGATCACCAAAGTCGTCAAGGGCACGGGACGCGGATCGCTGCCATCCACGGGTGACGTCGATGCCTGGGTCATCATCCTGCTGTGGGGGGGGAGGCATATGCTAGAGGTCTCGCCAGGCGGGCAAATCAAAACCCGCAACGGACAAGGAATGGCCGGCCATGCGAAGTGAGTCCAACGCAGGTGGTAGCGGGTTCCGGCCCGCGAGGGATGCAGTAAGGCGCTCAGCGAAGGCAGGCTCACGGCGTGCGAAGAGTTGGAGGCAGTCGGCCCAAGAAGCCCAAAAGGTGCCGACACGTGCCGGACGGCACTGTGGAACCACCGTGCCGCAGCGCCCGGGCGGCGGCGAGGTGGCAAAGAGTCACAGTTGGCCCCTGGCGACAGCAAGGCTGCCAGACACGAAAGCGCGGCACGGTCGTGACCGGCTCGGTGAGAGGGGGCGGCACAGTGCGCAAAGGGTATTGGGCTCGAGGTGCAGCACAAAAGGACAACAACAGCCATGCGACCTGGGCATCCTCTAACGCCGGGAGTTGGTCAAGCAAGGCCGCTTGACGCTCGAAGATGAAGTGAAGGTGTTGGCGGACGAAGTCAGGCGACCCAATGGGCACGGCACACCCAGCACGACGAGGCCACGCTCAGATGGCTCGAGTGCAGGGTCTCCGACCCACCCATGTCCCTCGCAATCGTGCTGTGCCAAGCCAGCGGGAGCAATGCCAGCAGCGTTCCAAAAGGCTGTTTTGGCAGTGTTCAATTGCAGCCGCGCATGAGAGAAAGGTGGTGCTCGAGGCGGCGACAAAGATATGTGGCACGGTCAGGCGAGGCTGCAATGTAGGTATCGTCCAGGAACGCAAACACTTCCTCGCCGGGTTGCAGCTCCTCCTGTAAGGATCGGGTCTCTGTCGCTGGCGCGAGAGGTTCAGCAAGTAGGGCCTGACGGGCAGAGGAAAGTTCACCGGGATGAGCTAGCTTGACTGCTCGCTCCGCCCTCTGCGCAGCCGTTGGTGGGCTGGAGATGGCACCAGCTGGTTGCCCTGCCGCTGACGCTTCCTCTCTCGCCCGGTTTAGCAGGAGTTCCCATGCCCCACGGAAGAATGATTGGAACCGGGCCAGAAGGTCAGCCTTGGGAACGCGGATGACGCCGGCGGGGCGCCATGGCAAAATCCGGATGAACAACAGCAGTTTCCAAGCCCGCTCACACCTGAGGCTTCCCGGTGTGTGAGAGGCGTCGCGGATGAGCTCGAGGGCCAGGGAAGAAGCCTTGCGAACATGCGCTTCAGCCTTGAATGAGTTATGTTCTTCACAAGCAATGGCAACTGCTGCAGGATCGTTTTGGGCTCGCTGAGGGCGGGTATTGGATTCTAGTTTCCTCATTTTTTTTTTTAATGTCCCCTTCAGACTTTTTCTCGCAGCTGTTCGTCCCTGGTCGGCTGAGGCAGCTACCGACAAGCTGCGGGCGCCTTGTCTCTCAGGCGTGCAGCTGTGATGCTACAATTGCCGACTGCTATGCGCACGTTGCTGATGAAGTGCTTCGGAGTGTGATTGTTTGTATGGATGAGGGCGAGCGAGATCATTACCTTTTTCTTCACGCTGCTTGTGCGACGTGTGAGATGCGCTTGATTTTCTAGCTGCATCATGGCGCCGATCGCAGCTGCGGTACAGCGAGTCATCCGGATTGGATCGCCTTGGAGTGGGCTCTTGCTTCGAATGCCGGTCCGGAAATTTTGCGATTGCTGACACCTTCAGCTTCCCTCCGGCCGCGTGCCTTCTGCACGGGGGTGGAGTTGGACATGTACATGTACGTGCACATGCCCGGTAGGATTGACAGGAGACGTATCAGCCAGCCAGCTGGCCCCGTGGTCGCGAGACGCTGAAGTCGGCCTTCAGGTGGGCGGAGGAGGCTCAAACGGACGAGGACTTGCTTTCCATGCTGAGGGCTTCTGCGGCGGATCGGTCACGCTCGTGGTCGGAGGAAAGGGAGGGTCCGTCGGAGAAGTGGCCCTTTTTCTTGTTCGAAAAACACAATCGTCAGTTCCGAAAGTATTTGCGAAGCTTGGCGGCATGCTGAGCCAAATGCCGACAAACATCAGTGGACCTCACCATTCCGTGCTTATGCCTGACTCACCACGCATCGGCCTGGCTGGCTTCGATTAGGCATCTGACATCTTCTTAAGCTTCGCTGGCTTCGACTTGGCAACTGGCATCCTCGTAGAGTTCGGCACGACACTTCTGGATCTTCTGGGAACTGAAACCAGCGTCCTCGTCTTTTATGGCCGAGCATCACCATTGTCCACCGGTAAGGTCCACAACCAAATAACTTTTGGACACGACCAAAGCAAATGTACAAACAACCGGTTTTGGGCTCTGAGGAAGCAGAAGTTGACACAGCCGGTTTCACTGAAGAGGGAAGGCACATCAAGCAAGGCCCACGAAGGTAAGAAAGTCGACACAGGAGGAGGAGGATAAGTTTGCATCCCTTCCGGCAACGCCCACCGAGGTTTGTTCTGTGGGGTGCCTTTAGGCTCTTCATCATGGATCTCCGTACAGCACTCGCTTGTTCACCCAATAATGACTTCGGCAGGGGGATCCCAAACTTTGGACAGGAACATTCAGAATGACGCATGCGGCACGCGATCCGACATTTTGATAGTTCCTTCGCGTGAAAAGCCTTCTGACAGATCCTACGTTCAAAACCCAACCATCATAGTCACACACATATATATATAATATATAATTGACTCTTGATGTGGCTATTGTATGCTATTGGCCATTGCTTGCTGCGCCGGCTGCAAGGTCATTTGGGAAAGGCCATCAAAATTAAACCCCGATTATCTCGAAAACGATCATCAGCGCAGCCAAGTGCGGCATGGTTGTGGGACCGCGCTCCACGAATGCACGGGTGCCATCCCAGCATTGACAGCCATGTTGTTTACCATCATGTTGGACATTTGGATGACGTTGACTTGCACAGGTTGCGGTATCATGTCATGTCATGTCATTATGCCAGGTCCATGTATGTAGCACGTCGCTCTCAGTGTACAAGCAAGTCTCCAGAGATAAGATCTTCGAAGTGGGAGGTCATTCGGTACAACTTCAACCTTTATCCGTGTGTGGTTCGTTGCCACGGCAAGCGCGGTGTCTGAACTTGTTGCCTTTACAATCTTTTACAACCAGCGCTCTTAGCTTTTGGTTACAAAGATGGACACACGCACACATACTTCCCATATACAATGTTTTGTTTGGGCCAGTAACAATTTCCATTTGCAGCCAGCAGCATTTGATTGCTCATTATTGACAGTCCGCACTATGCTCATCGAGTCACCCGCAGACCTTCCCAGGCAAATTCATCGCCACTCTGCCATTGTGTTGAATTTGCATGACATTTTTGACGAAAACGCAGCTTCTGGATGGAAATCAAAATCCAAACCTGGCGAAAACAAACCTGATGTAGGTCCTGTTCAGCACGTGAGCATGAACACCGACTGTCTCAATCAGAGCCGGGCTCAGGTCACGCGCCCCATTCAGGCGGTAGCAATTGGTCATAAACATGGTTATAAACATGACCGATGTTCAAGCAGGGTACCTTTCCGCGGACATTGTGATAGATGAATACTGTCTGGTACCCAGGATAGGCATGGGCCCCCTCCACTGCCTCGCAAAAACTTCAACAATCTTTCAGTGCCCGTAACACAGTTTTACATCACACCCACACATAGCTAGTTTGGCGAATGCATTGCAGCCCTCAGTCAGTTCTATACATTGCCTGAAAGTCGAAGAGCGCATGCCCGCTCACGTGTTTCAACTGAAGTCGGTGCTTTGCTGCTTGTGTGTGGTGCTGCCCTGCGGCAGCTGGCAGCAATCACATGCATCCGCACGTCGTATCTTCCGGCACCATGACGCCGCGCATCCCATCTCATATGGTGTCCAGCTACCAATGGGCAGGGCACCATTTGCATTTGCTAGTGTTACATCTGAGGAGCTGGTCGATTTTTTGTTGCATGATCCTTGCACATCCTACCTGTTGGACGACTGTTGCGACCCTGCTTGTTTGCGAAGCCAGTGGGGCTTCGAGGAAGACAGCATCAACGAACAATGCGAAAACATATTGAAAGCTGACTGGCATGCCAGCAGCTTTTGGGGAGCTTGCTCTGCCAGGCTCTTCGTGCCTCGTACAGATGAATTCTTACCAGCTCGTCCAGCACCTGTTCGAATCCAGGCATTTATTCAGGCTTTCCAACATGCATCGGCAGCATGTTGGGGACGGCTGGCACAAGCTCTACATGCTCAGGAGTGCCAGGCAAGTGGCAACCGCGAACTGCAACACAGTCTCAAGGTGTTTCGACGCTGCCTGGAAGATCGTACTCATTTCACTGGGGTGGAGGCGCAGATCTGGAAGGGCGGTGAGTTGACAATGGATTCACACACAGATGGAGCTACTGCCATGCTGCATTTGGGGGTGACGCTTGGTGGCAACCGGATGCTGAGAATTGGAAAGTTTGACGAAAGGCACGCGCCATACAGGCCACAAGAGAACCGTCGAAGAGGTATGAGATCTGGTGATGAAATCAGCGTGTGGAACGAAGCAGCTTATGCTGTTCAAGAGTTGTGGGACATGGAGCAATCCCGTGGATGTTTTTACGTTACTTCGCCGTTCTGCTTTGAGCATGGTGTCAAATACCAAAAGCATGCCATCAACACGACATTTGCGTTGCAGTGTCTTGCCCGAACTGGGTTAAGTTGCTGCGAAAGAACATGTCAGACAAAACTCCAACACCTTATAGTTTTGCGTGCCCGCCTCAGGTGCCGGTTTGCATTTTCAAACCTGACAGACGCACGGCTCGTCAATGGCCAGCGTACCAATGTCATGCGATGCTTGGCAAGACTGGTGGCGTTGATCAGATGACCAGGAGTGTGTGATTGTGTCGTGTGTTTGCAAGGAGAAATTGCAGATGTCATTGCGCACTCCTTGGTTGATTCCATTGATCGCAAAGAGCTCCAATTACCGACGCTTCAAGAGCCGCTCGGTATAATTACCACTGCTGCCAAGAAACCAGCCCGCATGATCCCACCATTAGATTAACTTGAAGGCATGTGAAGATTCTGTTGGATACGTCCGGCAATCACATGCAAACACTTTGGACTAGACTTGCCCTTTTGTTCTGCTGTCTCTTTTGTTGCCGGCAGACTGTCAACATAGCTGTCCGCTTGGCATCTAGGCCCTACAGGTTTGGAAGACAAGAAATTTGCAAAACGTTCCCGCAAGGAGTTGTTTGCGTGTCCGTCATGTTTGCAACGTCAGCCGCTGATCATCAGCTTGCAAAAATCCCACAAGTTTGGAATGAGCTGAGCTACCAGGCAAAAAGGCTGTGTCCAATGATGAAAAAGCAAAAAAAACCACGGCCTCGTGCAACCTGCGTCCACCTGCTGACGAGACGCCCACGCTACCAAGCTTGCAAAACAACTGAATGAGATGTTGTTAGGACGTCAAATCTGCTGCCTGGGTCGTTCTTCCGCGAAAGGGAATGTCGGAGGCAGGGTAGATTACCAGTCAAACCAGGCATGCAAACACCTTGAAGAAGCTTTCAGCCGACCCCAAACAGACCCCAGATTGCACAAAGAAGTGATGGCTGCCGAATCTAAGCCATTAAGCAAATGCTGGTTTGCAAGCACTTTTCCAGACTCGCAGCACCGCATCCTGGCGCTCAACAGCTATGCAAACTCAATTGCGGCAAATCCTGAGCCCAAAAAAATCATAAAAGGGAGTCTCCTGACAAAAGCCATGGTAGCAAGCAAACCCCCTGAGCGCAAACGGAACACTGTGATAGCTAGCGAAACCGAAGCTCAAAAAGCAGCGATTTCTTGCAAAACTGAAACAAGCACAGAGCCCTAACAGGTCATGGCTAGCAAGCAATTCGAGAAACCCTATAGTAGCGATCTGAAACAGGAGCGATGGCTACAAAACTTGAACCCCGAAAGTGAATGATGGCTGGCAACATAGAAATCGTTCTGTCTAATGACCTATTGACAGGATTTGGCCATGGCTTGTCTCGGGCGCAAGCAGACCGAGGGCCTGGCAACCAACATTAGCTAACGATGTTTGCACGCCAGAGGGGGCCCATCGACCCAATCCATCCTGCGGACGCTTGCTTCAAAACACACACTACGAATTCTTTGCTCGCTCCAGCACGACTTTGTATTGAGCCCGCGAGTAGGAGCACCAGAAGCATGCATAATCTTGGTCCACGCCTGGATGAAGAACGACGATGATGACACTCCTATCCAATGGCCTCACCAAGGGCATACCGACAGTTTGGAAGTGGAGAATTGGGATTCCTTGCTGTTCACGCATATGCTCTAGCTGGTGCCAGGCAAATGGCTGCAAGCCCAGTTGTAAGTACCCTGTTTTGTGCGCGTTGATTTGACGAAGCTTCGACAAACTAGTCTTTGCATGTCTTACACTCATGCGCAAGTGTCTGATGCACAAGAAAGATTCCTAATGTTGCAGGGTGCGCGCTGTGGAAGAGCAAATATCGATCGCCAAGCAGCTCCGCAAGGCCGTTCGGTTGCAGGACGAGCGCCACTTTTTTCCAACCAGGTGATGCCCGTTCCCGGCATATCCGTGACTACTAGGCACCTTGTTCTTCCACCCGCTGGCCAAGCCGAATGAAGACCAGCTGCATCCCTGACTCGATACAAGGCATCGCAACTAGGCGGCAGCCAGCAAGAAGAAGTGAAGTTGAAATAGTCCGTTCTTAAAGCATGGAAGGGCGCTACGGTGAGCAAAGATTGTTTGCACAGTTCCTGACTTCTTGTGGAGTACAACTATTCCTGGCAGTTGGTGAGACTGAATTGAAGGGCCTCCATTTTGGGGAGTTTCCGGGCAGCTGGGGAAGCTTGTAAGCCCTTCACGGAGTTGTTGAGTCTGTGCTGTGACGTGTGGCGCATATCGAGCATTCATTGTTTGCAAGTGCCTAGGATTGGAGCTCTGCTGCAGCAATGGCGGTTGGTGCTTGGGGTTTCAGCAGATACAAGCTACGTTTTGCCGTCCGTTCCTCCAGCTCGCGGCAAAAAAGGAGAAGCACCTAGCTGTCTGCATGCAACTTGTAGCACGGATCACAGATTGAAATTGGACAGCTGACGCCAATAATTCGGCGCAACGCATTGAACTTTGTAGACGGCCAAATATTCGCCATATTCGCTGATGATCCATCAATCAGCTGGTTGAAGGGGTTCGGCGGATCATGGGATCATGGCGAATAAGAATCAGGCCGGCAAAGAGTGGATCGCCCGAGGAAAGGTTTGTTCAGCCGAGACTGCCGGGCAAGGAATGTGATGACGACTCAAGCTCCTCATCCTCATCCTCTTCCTCCTCTTCCTCCGAGGCTTGACCGCAGCTGGCAGCCTCTCAGCCCGTTGTTTTTTGTTGTTTAAAGCTATGGCTGTCTTATCACAGACTTGCTGCACCTTGCTAGGAGCGAGGAGCTCCGGCCCGAAATGCTGGAGGTCTGCAGCCAATTCGCGCTGTTCCAGACCTGTGCTGCAAAGATTTAATTTCGCAAGGCGCTGGCCAGGACAGCAATGCCGGCATTGAGCCATCAAGCCACAAAGGCCCAGCTGCAGCGGAGGAACGGCTACGCTTTCCTATGGGGCTGCAAAGGCTTTGGTTGTGGCAGGTGGAATTTCCCTCGCAAAGAGTTTGCCACGCAGCAGGAACTAAGCGATGATGAATCGTCCAGCAGTGAGAGCACATCATCCGGAAGCAGCAGCGCGGACAAGGAACACACGCAGTTGTTGAGGGATAGCCTGTACTGATCATTTGGTAGGGGCTAGTTGCACAGGCCGAATCCCAGATTGAGAGAAGCTGGTACACTCCAGACAGGAGTCTGGACATTCAGCAGGAAATGTGAGACAGTAAGCGCTCAGCCGATGATGTTTTTATCATGTGCTACTGTACCTGTTATCCACCACGGGTACTCACAAGTTAACCCAGGATTGGATTGAAAGCTCAAGCTGCCATGGTCCAGCGCCACGAGCATGAAGGATCTTGGACTAAGCATCATGGACTGCAGGAGGCATCCGACTTGTCTGACCTCGATGGCGAAGAAGAGCTGGATCGAGAAGTAGAAGTCATCGGAGCCCGTGTTGAGAGATTGCGCACGTTTGCCACCATCCTTTGCTGGCTGACATTTAGCGCCAAACATTCAGGAGCCCCAGGTCTGAAAGACTTGATCATAAACCAGGACATGATGCTTTGCCGTGGGTCGTGTCATGAAAGTTCAGCTGCAGTTTACGCAGGACCCTGTGCCTTTGGATTCTTCTTACCCCGGAGACTGGAGCGGAGCTCCTGAAGTTGGCTCGTCAGGCACAGCTTTCAAGGCGGATGTGGAGCTTTGCAAGCCTGTGTTAAAGCAGGCTTCAATCGCTTCGCTGCCTCTGGGTTGCACAGACTGGTCCTTCAACACCCTTAGTTTCATGATTTGCTTTGCTCTGTCGCATTGGACACCAACATTGAAATATCGTATGTTGTGGTGCCCCATTTGTAGCCACCACTCGCGCCACCAAGTCAGTCAACTGTCGCGCGTGTGCGTTTTCGCTGCCGTTACTGCAGGCATTCATAATGTGCAAAGAGTTATGTTCAGTCGAGAATTTCTTGGGGCCGTGCCTGCCTACAGTCGTGACTGATGTGATGGGCCAGCCAGCTTTCCAAACGCGTTAAGTCATGTTTCATCATGCTTCTCTTGCTTGATGCAGCATGCCCACAATATAATTCTACTTGCGGTGCACCACTACATGTTCTGAGAGACTTCTGTGACTTCTGTGCAGCTGCCGTGGCTGAAGTAGAGTATGTCTCCGTCAGGCCCAGGTGATGTGGAAGGCGAAGGTTGGCCGAAAGTTGAAGCCGGTGATGAAAGGCATGCACATCATGCCTGGCCACATGGCACTCCACAGACCAATGTGATGCAGTACTGCCACGCTTGAAGGCCAATGCCCACCTCTGCAGCCACATCAAGAGGCCAGGTGTAGGGACGTGCAAAGACCACGCAACATTCAGCATCAGCATTTGGACTTCATCAAGCATAGTGCCTGACAACGCTTCATGTACGCCAGGGTTTTTGCATCGCATTATTGCTTAAGGAGGCTTCAGGCAAACTTGGCTCTCGAAGGCAAAAGTCAAGCAGGGTCTGGCAAGCGAGGCCGTGGCGTTCATGCTGCACCCGCAGTCGCCCATCTCGCGAATGCAGGAATCTGAAACGATTCGGGATGCTTTTGGAACACATCTCAAGGATTGGTTCGGCGCTGCTCCTGTTTTTATTAGTCGTTCCTGCGGCCGTTTTGCTCCTAGGCTAGTCGACCATCCCACTGGTTCAGGCCAACATTGCCCATTTGCCTGTTGCCTTATGTTGCCTTGATTCTCGCAGCTTGATTGAAAAGTCTGAGGCAAAACACGTGAGATGATCTGCGTGCTGGACAATTACTACCTGGATCCACGACCCAAAGTACCAATCTTCCCCAAGGACTCTCGCTCGGGCCAGAATGGAAATTGAAAGTGAGCCCGCAAGACAAACTCAAGGCCAATTGCTGTTGCGCAGCAATTGGGGTAAATGCTCTTCCCATGCTTTCCCATCACTCACGCTGAAATTTGGTGCATGTTATGGAGCCACTGCAATCTTTCCGGAAAATAAAGCCGGAAACGATCTCCAACTCCCCTCCCTCATGACGAACCATCTCCCAGCTGAACCAAGCAGATCCTGAGATTTTCCCGAAAGCATGACACAGGGTATTTCCGTGGAGGTGGATGTCTAGTAGGAATAGTAGAAGTACGGTTGTCGTGAGAGGTTGCTGGCATTTTGTGAGGTTGTGAGGAGGTTGTGGTGAGATCTCGTGAGGGACTATGGTTCAATAGCCCCAACTACATGAATTAAGTCTTGAAGCACGGGGTAGGGCTGGCCAGAGCCACTGCCTCTTTCCAAAATTGCGCTGGTGCGTGTGGCGTCCTCCGAATTCTGCTCGGAATCGATGACCCGCTCGGTGGGAACTCCGTGTTGGAGCGCTGGCGCGTGAAGCGTCCTAGGCATTTTGCGCGCCACCCTCTCAGTGGGCCCTGCGTGAACGGCGCTTCCGTGGGGTGGGGAGCATCCTCAGAATCAGTTGGTAAATGGCAACCGTCGTAGTGAATAGTAGTCGCATTAGCAATAACAGTCGTAGATACGGCAGAGAGAGAGAGAGTCGTAGATAGTCATAGTAGATAGTCGCCAGAAAACTAATACTTGTAGCAAATACGAGTAGTAGATGTTAATAGTAATAGTACGTAATAGTGAACTAGTGCAACTGTACTGTGGCAAGCTCGAGGCCAGCACGAAGGGCGCCTCGAAAAACGCCACGGAGTCTTGCGGGGGCGGACTGCAAAGTCGGAACCCGGGCACGGCATGTGGTTGCAAGACAAACGTCATCCAGCGAGGCAGGACCTGCGCGCCTTCCTGCTGCAGCAGCTGTAAAGGACGCGCGCCCCCAACAAGTGGGTCGTTATGCGTGCCACTGTGCACTGCGCTCGCTTGGCTATCCCGTGCGGTGGGTGGCGCTATTGTTCCCAAGGATGCTGCTGGAGCTTCCCCATTTAGGCGGCCCCGTCCGCGATCTCGTCCTCCCCGCCGTCCCTGTTGACGCCGGAACGGGTCCGATTGACGGTTGAGTTGCGAGGCGACTGAATCCATCATCATCATCATCATCATCATTATCATCGTGGACTGCGGCTTTGAGTGCCCGTCAGAGGCGGAACGGCCATGACTGAGGACTTCTTGAGTTGAAAGGCATGGATTCAATTTTGCTTGTTGTATGAGAGTCTTTGCGTGGTTGCCCATAAGCTCTTCACAGAAAGGATAATGTGTCTCTGCAGTGCGACATTGGGGGCACTCGTGATTTGTGGCCGTTGCGCGACGCTTGGTAATGTGGTCCTCCAGTCCGCAGAAGGTCGTTGGCGCAGCTTTTTGACAGCAAAGTTGAGCAATGTCGAGGAAAACTGCGGGAACGACGTTGAACTTCCTCGAGATTGTCTTGAATCATGGGGCTTCTGCCAGACATCGTCAAACATATGGCCTGACCTGCCGCTGAGATGTCGCCATCCTGTCCTTGGACGCCAAATGGATCAATGTAAGTGGCCGCCTGCGCAAGCCCTTCTGGTAAACGCTGAACGTGCACCTTCCCACCAGGGATCAGCTCATGGTATGGAGCACAATTGCGCAAGTGCCCTGCCAATCCTGTCAGTAAGAGCCGCAGCGCTGCATGCAGAGCAGCACGTAGAGCACCCGACCATGCAAACCCAAGAAAGTCGCTAAGCATGGCGGACTGCCACCAGCCCCCCTCGCATTTTCACGATTGTAGCTACACAACGCCGACCCCACCCGTTCGGCCCAAGGCTGCGACATGTTGACAGCAAAGCAAGGTGACTCCAGGCGGCTGCGGTTCGGGCACGTCATGGGCTGTGAATGTGCGAACAACAGCGTACTGCATAATGTTGCACAGCCAGCACGCAGTCCGGGATCTGGACACCGTGGCGCACACATAGTTCTCGGAGCGCATCGTTTCGGCCAACCCAATCACCGGGCATCGGAGCTCTAACAGGCCGCACGCTTGGGTGCGCGAAATTGCGCAAGGCAGCTGAGGTGTATGGTGTGGGCGGCTCAGGTCAGAAAAGGAATGGGCGTCTTGCCACCTGTGAAACCCAGAAAATGGAGCCGTCCACGTGCCCCGTCGCCATGGGCAGGTGCCAAGGCGGATCAAGGGCCCAATATCGCCTGTGTTTGCGCGGGCCGCAGCAGCATGGGGTTGCGTAGCGTATGTAGTGGGGAGTCCGCACGCAAGCATCCTAACATACTTGAGTTTACTTGAACACTGTGTTGTCTCCCCCACCACGGCCTCAAGGCCAACAACATGTGATTTAAGGTCATCAAAATCGATACAAGCATGATATCACCACATTCGATCTAAAATGATCTAAAGCCGCAGTCAAAACCAGAAATGAAGTCCGGCCTTTGTTCGACAGGCCTTTCATTACTGACCTGTAACAGGTGAAAGGACACGTTCATCAGCAAAGAGATTGTATGAATATGTATGAATACTGGGAGGGTATCAGTCACATCCAGGAACCAGTCTGCCGGAATTTTTACATGGAGCTGCTGCGGTGGCCAAGTCGGTCTGCTCCTGAGCCTGAGCTCATTGTTTGTGCGTTTTCCTGTGCTGGCTGCGTGACAAATAGGATGTCATGCAAGGTACAGGGATTTCTTCGCATGCTTGAGGCCAATCGGGAGATCTTAGTGTGCATGAGATGGATACGTTACTTGCATTGACAGGGTACTGCTGCGACTTTTTCATGTGCGTCGTAGCTGGCAGATGCGGACAATATTTCCATGTATGACAATGGACCATGGAGTCGCATCGTCAGGCCGCAGGATGCAGCTAAAGCTTGTGGTTGCACAGACTGGCGCTCGCGACGACAGCTGCGATGGGATTTAGCAGTGGCTTGCCAGAGACTTGCGGCTTCCGCAGTTGACATTGACGCAGTCCCTGCTGAACAGTGTTGAATCCCGTTGTTTCAAACGCCCAAGGATCTGTCAGGTGTCATTTTGCATGAGCTTTGCTGCAACTTGCGGGAAGTGTTGGAGATGAAAGGGTGGCCCCTTGGAGCAGAACAACTCGACCATTCCTAATTGCAGCCCAGAAGCTGGCGGCTGCAGCCAAATCCAGGTTCTACATGGGCCGAATGAGGCGGTCGCGTAGAGAGGTGAGATTGTGCCTCATTGCCGTGTCGAGCCCAATTGCATTCCTTGCCTTGTACAGGCATTCCGCTGCCGCTTTCCTGACGAAGACGCCCCAGCTGCTCCACTTCGGGCCTTACGGTACACGTCGGCAGGGGGTCGCCATGTGCTCGCCTCAGCAGTTGCAAGCACCTGATATGACGTCAACGTGGCATGATGTCTGCAGCATGCATGGCTGACAAAAATTGATTTTTATTGTCTAAGGAAGTCCAACAATAACAATGAGCACAGTTAATCATGATGTCAAGGAAGTCCCCGCTAGCTAGCAGGATCGCAGAAATGTCTTTGGAAAGAACGAGTGAAGCCATGGATAACATAATGGAAACCTTCCTTGAATTGGCTGAAGCCCGAGGGGAAACCGAAAACAGGAGATAAACAAAATGCTCCATCCGGACAAATGGCAGGCAGACCTGCGACAAGAGCTTTGGGAAGCATTTGGCCCTAGAAAATATCGTGGCGCCTCAATGCAGCATGACAACACCAAGGACGGCTGGCCCGTCAGCGCTCTGCTAAAGGTTGCCTTTGACCGCGCCCATGCTGCCAACAACGCTTACTCCAACAAGGTGGTAAAGATGCTTAAAATTGCGTCATCTGAAACTTGATCCTGCGAGGTGGTGATTATGGATGAGGCCTGGCCATGCTTTCCCGGAGCGCCACAGGGATCCTTTTGCTCTTGCTTGCATGGGCACGCATCCATGACGCATCTTATGGCTGCCGGCCGATCGCAGGTCCACAACCTTGTGCGGCTGCAGACCCAGTATGGACAACAACTTGCTCGACTAAGAATCTTGGCCTCAGGCAGCCTACCTTTGAAACCTGCTGCTTGCTGGTATTCGTATAAGCAAAGGAACTCTACTTTCAAGTGCGCGTGGTAGCGTCCTGGTGGGTTTCACCGGCACCCCCATCTTGAACGAGGCGCAAATTGCAGCTTGCGTGTTGCAACAAAAGGGTGATCTGCATTGATCTGCAAATTTGGGGCATGCCCTGCAGGCAAGTGAAGGGCGTCAGCTGTTGGAGCCAGGTCTGCAGCAAATCCTTTCAGTTTCTTTTCTTGGGTGTGGGCAGTCGCAAAACACAAAGATGCAGCATCTGGTAATGCTGACATTCAGTACTCAGGACATTGTGAAGGGTGTATTTGCCCCTCGTGGCGACGGTGGCTTCCTGTCATCATTTCCAATGCGCCCTGTTCCTGGCCTTCACGAACAGCATGGAAATGGTCCTCCCACGTTGGGATTACATGCGCGTTCCGCGAAATGTATCTGATTGCATCGCAAGAATTGTTGCCTCAACCAGGTTGGCTTGTTTCCGCGCCTTGGCAAAGTTGAAGTGAATCATGCTTTCAAAGCCTACCTGCTATTACATGCTATTACGATCTGTTGCTTGTGAGACGCTTGTGAGATTGTAAGGACATCATTTCCGCGTGGTACCGCCTTCGCGTTTGAATCCTGTTTCTTGTAAGTGACACTGGTGATGCATCGTCGCCGACGCAATGCTGTTGTTTGGCAATCTCGAGACTGCGCAGACAGAACATCGCAGTACAAAGTCTAGGCGTGCCGGACGGCATCATTACGCCAAAGTTGCGACGCAAAATGGTGAGCAAGGCAGGACTTGCCACCAACAATGAGTAGTAACCTTTGCTATGCCATGGATGCCAGAGCGCACCACACTGCAAAGGTGTTGCTGACAGCGGAAGCTTTGAAGCGATATGATGCAAAGCGAGCGAGCCTGGGCCAAGTCAGAATATGTCAGAATGTTATGGGCATTTGCGGCCACATGCCAGGGTGAGAGAGCTCGTTGCAGGCTGCTTGCTCCAAGGAAAGGTATACCGGAAAAGCGACTACGGGCTTACTGCAACCTCTGTGAGCCTTGGCCAAGCAAGCTTCAGCTTGTAACATGCTAATCCCAAGATACCCCAACGTTAGGCTTGCATAGCAGCGGGTCAATGTTTTGCAAGATGATTATCTTTCGGAGCACTGCGCGGATGGCGGCAGGTGCATTTCGGAAGTCTCCATGAGGGGAGAAATGGAAGCAAGGACACACTCTAGACTCCACACGTCATGCCCAAATGCGTGCAGGCACTGAACAGTTTGCTAGGCTCGCATCCTGGCCAACATGGAAATCTGCGCCCCAAAACTCTTCGCCATTGCAGAGAGCATATGCAAAAATGATGAGAAGGTTGGAGTGCTCAGATCAGCTGACTTGACACACAGAGATGTACCTTTGCTGGGACAGGCACTGATACTGGTGGCACATAGTTCTGGGCTGAAAGCCTTGGTCGAGCACTTGCAGGTGCCAACCTAGTTCGAACAGTGGAGTTCTTTTTGCGCACCTTCGAAGATCAAGGAAAGGGCTGCCGTGGGCGCCAAGTTTGGTATCGCAACAATGGAAGAGCTGGCAGAGCTTGGCTCCAAAAACTTGGTTTCGTGAAGACTTTTTGAGCAGCGCTGCACGTTCTGCGTTGAGACTGTCCAAGGTTCAACTCTCCTGCGAACCTAAGGGGCGAACTATATCGCAGCTGCCTTGGACAAGCGAGGAAAACCAAAAGTGTGTCTCTCGGTGACAAGCTGCAGGCGTTCTGGTTGCGGATGCTGCGCAGTGCTCGGAGGGTGTCAGCTTCATGGCAGTGCGCAAGCTTCACCTGGCGGACGTGCCGGCAACTGGGCATAAACTATGGGGACTCTTGTTGTATCAGTCGAGCCGCCAACCGCATCGCGAAGCTTCATCCTACAGCATGATATCTCTTTATTTGTAAGTGCGCCCCCCAATGATCATAAGTCTGAGTATACAGCTTCAGATGCCCAACTTAATGCTTTCCTGGCAGCTGCCGCGCAGAGGGAAATCTGAACCCTTCCCAGCCGAGTGCAGAAGTGCCTCACTTCCTTTTTTGTTTGCCACATCGGCAAGAGGCACATGGCTTCAGAAAAAGAAAACAGACCAGATCCGTAGAATGAGAAATGCTGCAATTATCCTAGATAAGGTTTTTATAAGTGCGAGGCTTTCTATTATACACCTTAAGCCTATTAAACCTTCTAGTTCTTCCAGGGCTGCAAAACATGTCTCTTCAAGTTTTGTAAGTAAGACTCCTTATGAAAAGTACAACTGCGAAACAAAAACTGGCCGCGGCGTAGTGAGACTCAGAAAAACCTACCGAACAAGCCCCGCACCCGCGTCCCAACCGGCAAGGAACCAGGAACAAACGTCCACAGCCCAACAGCCAGCACCCAACCAACCCAAGGCACGAAAGTGGGGAAGAGGGCGGCAGATGCATTTGTCGGGATGCCTAAAACTCCTATCGGGAGGTCCTGTTGGGTGGGGTGACTCCCGTGAAATTTAGAGGCCCGACAAACCAAAATTCATTTGTCAAGCTTCTTAAATGCATTTTGCAAGGTTCGGCTCGGTGACCCCCTGATGGGCCAAGCAGAGCTGTCTTTTTTACCAGCTTCCCAGGCCATGAAATTAAGAGGCCGCCGCACAAACCGGCATGTCTTTTTGATTTTGTTTTGAAGCCCTACCTTTTGAAAGTGAGGCCCCTTGTCTCCCCAACTGCACGCCTAGTTGCAGAGTACAACGTAGGTTCCCTGACGGAAACCGTCGTGAAATGTGATGTCTTGGGGGCCCATGCAGCTGCGTTTGGGTTCCCAACGTGCATTTTGACTATTGCTTTGTGGTTATGACCAAAAGTAAATTCGATCCGCGTGGCAGCCCCAACTTCTTAGCAAAACAATACCCCAATTCTTTTTCATAGGCCCAACAACCCAAGTAACCGATGGCTGCCATGGGCAGTATGCGTTTTTCCGGCTTCCCAAAACGCAGTTGGGTTCTGTCTGTTTAGTTCTGAGCAAGAATGTACCCAATTCCTTTTTCACAAGCCCAACAACCCAAGTCACGGATGGCTACCAGGGGCCCGTGCCACGGGCATTACCTCAATTCAGTTCGAAAGCTTCAACAACCCAAGTAACTGGCAGAGGGCAGTATGTTTTTTTTTCGTGCTCTCCAGTCTGCATGTTGGTCCTTTCTTTACGGCTCTGACCGAGTGCACCCCGATCCCTCTTGCATAATAACCCAAGAAGTGATGGCCGCCATGGACAGTATGCGTTTTCGGGCTTCCCAAAACGAATGCCCATTGATTGCTTCCGGACCCCGGATGCCTGCTAGCAAAAGCAATGTTGAAAATGCATCTTGACTCATTGAGTCCTTCTCAACATACTTTTTTGCGTATTCTAATTTCCGGTCGGGATCACAGCAAAATAGTCCCCTTAACCCGCTGAAGAATACATGTCAAAATCTTGCAAAAACTACGGGGCGCGGAAGGTGGCGGAAGCGGGGTGCAAGGGGTTAATTCACTGGGGAGCCACGGCACCTGAACTATGTTGAGCTCGGATTAGGCATCGCCCAGTGCCTTCGTACAAGCCGTGGGCCGAGCTGTACGCCACTGAGCAGCATCAACGTTGCTGTTCCGCCACATGGCGGGGTTGCATAATTGCTGGGGCTTTATGTGTCTGCCTTTCCATTCTGAGCAATCCGATGCAGATTTCTGAGGCATGTATGGGCATTCTTCGCTGCCAGCCCACGAACAAACAGTGACAGTTCAACTGTGGATCGGGGTATTCCCACGCTGGATGCGGTCATCACTGGCTTCCTGGAGTTTCCGTGCCCAAAGAAGACGAGATGCCAGAGTTGCCCGACTAAGTCTGAACGGCGCTGGCTGATGCGCAGAAGGTGCAGATGATCACATGCAGCATCATGCGGCCATGTCATGCCGTCTTAAGGATATGGCAGCTGGTGCTCAGCACCTCTTGCGCCGTTTGTTCGCTGCTGGCGTGAGAGATCTGGAGACCCTGAAACTGCGTCCCGAGCCTTCAGGAAGGTGTGTAAGGCAGAGCTGATCGATCGTGTTCTTTGGATGCTGTGAGATGCATCCATCCCATCCCTTTGCTGATTTCAAACTGAGGTCTTGACAATTGTGGTGGTCACACCAGTGAGCGCGCCGCTGGCACGAAACCCCCTCTTTCATTGCCACAGGCTGCAATGTTCCTTGAACAGCTGGGGCAGCACAGATGCAGTCAGGAATCTCCTCGTGCAAGAAGACCCTTGCAGCTCAAGCCTGAAAGAGCCTAGGCTGTGGGAAGAAGCAAAGGCCTTGCGGATGCGTCTGCAAAAGACCAGGACTGTTGGTATTCAGGCGCGGCGCTTCTTTACAACTGCTTCGTTCAGGGGTCCCGGCCGCTTGGGCTTTGAGTCTCTTTTGTTGTTGCGCTGCGGCCCCCACAAGGGGAGTGACCGGCGACTGCTTCATTAACAGAACGACAGGACGGCACATTTCCACAGACACATGAGCAGGCCAATTGGCCGACGGGTGGCTGCTGCAATCGTTTTCCTTTCCTTGCCTTTTGAGATGATCCATGGGTAGTTACCAGCTCCCAACTTGAATGTACTAGTCTTTGAGGTCATGACATGCGCATCCACCCGTTGCAGACAGTCAATGACTGACTCGGAACATGTTTATTGCAAGCACTCCGGTCACATCTAAGCTGCAGGACATCAAACTGACAGGCCTGCTTGTCCGATGATCAACAATTGGCGCAGCAGAAAGAAAGGTTGTCTCTCCACAAACAGGTACATATCGGAGCGTTGCTTGGTGCTTCCTCTCCAGCTGCGTAGCTTTGTTTGACCAGGTTTGCATCTGGAAGCCTGGCCCCTGCTGAGACTTCGAAAGATCGCTCACATCAGCCTGCTGAGCTAGATGCACCTCCTAGATTTGTGCACACACACCGCACGCTCGCACAACGCATGCTCTTTTGCGAGCTGTGCATGTGGTCGCATGTGCTTTCGTTGTGTGTGGCACAAACCATTTGATCCTTGATCTACCTCCCAATCGGTTAGATGGCCCCCTGTAAAATTTTGTCGGGCTTCATGCATTTGGTCGGAGATGCCAAGGGCCTTGGCCTGTACGAATGGAGTTGAGAACCGCGCGCTGATGAGCCTGTGGGCTTCAAACCAGGCTACCGGCTGGATTTTAGAAGAGGTGCTTTTGCCACAACGCAGCGGCGGCGGCGGCGGCGGCAGCAACAACAGCAACAGCAACAGCAACAGCAACAACAACAACAACAACCACAAAAACACCCGCAGCAGTGCAAAGAGCCGTGGAGAGCTGGAAGGGAAGCTAAAGGGATCAGGTACGTTTGAAACATCCAAGCACAAAATCTGGACGGATCTTGGCTGCGCCACGCCCGCCGAAGCTAATTCCTCGAGTCGAGAGGCGCAACATCACGAATACAGCACGTGTTTGCCACATGTGAGAAGCATCGCAACATGCACCTCCCGATTCACGGTTTCTCCCCCGCAAGAAAAACGTGACACTGGCTGGCAGAAGCTCCCTGCCAACTTCAAATTCCTGAAGATGCCAACTTCTTAGGAGTCCTCAGATGCGAGGTTCGCCGCAAGCAGCAGCCTTGGAACAGACGCTCGGGCAGATCAGTCATTCGCATGAAGAAGGCCAGACTGCCTGACATTGAGTCAAACGGGCTCTGTTTTCCAGCATTCTGTGGGCAGGCTCCTACCTTCCTGCCAGTCAAATCGCAGTTTGTTGACGCAAAGGCAGGCCCAGATTGGTTCCTGTTCATGTGCCTTTGTCCGAGGTGGATTCTTGTGTGCCAATGGCAGTCAGTGCGTGAAGTGCCTTCACCACGTTCAAAAGCACCACAGATGTTTGGAAGGTAGAGCTGCGGAGCAATGCTGTCAAAGTCTTGAAGGAGGAGAAGGCTCTGTCAACGAAACTCTGTGCCATGCTGGTGAGCAGATGGGTCCACAGTCCAGAAACTGAAGCAGCAAATTCAGCCATGAATTTTCCCAGGCCCTAAGAGACTCTTTGAGCCTCGGACGGTATACTGCATCATCGGAATTTTGATGTCAAAACCTGACCGCAGACTCTGGAAGATTTGCCAGAGCACAGGCACGTCGAGAGAGTAGAGAAGCCTGTGGACTCAAATGACCTGCCAGGTGAAGTTGGAAGAAGTGATTGTGAAGAAAGAGATGCCGGATGAGCAGGACAAGAAACGTCAATCGATGCTTGTCCGCAAAAAAAAGATTCCATTCTATTCCATTTGTTCTCACGGTCAAGCAAGACTTGTCGCTTGTGACATTGTGGCAAGCTATGCTGCGAAGGCAAGGCCCCCTTTCGAGCAGCCGGCCAGTGGCCACGCCACAAACGCCACAGTGCAGCCATGTCAAGGACCTGGCTTTAAGCATTGCCGCAGGTTTCATGGAGTGCGCGGCAAACCGGCCAAGGTACGTGTGAAGTGCTTTAGATGGCCTTACTTTGCAGGAAGAGGAAACAGCGACAGAAACCTGCGGCACTGGAGACGACCAAACGTTAGCATCTCTGCTGGATCCTGATCCGCCGAAGAAGATTCGGGCTTCTCGGTGCTCCAACGAAGGAGGCCAGCCCGCCCCGCATTTGGGGACGGGCAAGATGCCGATGAGGGTCCACAGAAGAGATCAAGAGCAACTGAGAGAAGATCAGCCCCCTCCAAAACAATACTCACCAACGGATCGGAAAAAGGAATGGGGATTCGCAAGAAACACGGGTTCGCAGTGGGATGAACTATAGATGAGAAAGGCAGATGAGAACAACGAACCAGAGAATTCAAAAGAAGGAAGCACGGAAGGAAAGTAACCATGAAAGAATCAAGCTGCTGCTGCACACGGGCACTACGACGTTTTAGCAGTACTAATGAGCCCTTCCTCCAAATACTCAGTGGAGGCTTGAATCTACCAGTGCAATGTCCCAACGCGATGCCCGTCTCAAAGGCAGAGCTGCTGGAATTAATGGGTGGATGGAGAAATATCTGGCTCGAATCCCTGGTTCACAATCCGATCCGATCGCAGATGCTGTGAACCCCCACATCACCGATTCTGTCTTTGCCGAATTGGGTGATTCCTCCAGCTGTTAAACGCTGTTACGGCAGAGTTCTGTTCAGCGTCACTTCCACCGCAAGTGCACCCCACAGCAGAAACAGTGTAAAGGAAAATGAGAATACAGACAAGCCACAGCCCTGTAACACGAAAGGGTAACCCAAAAATGAAGACCTCAAAGCTTGCTCGCACGGGTAGGCCAAACACGAAGGGTCCAATCTAGATCACGTATCAGCCCTCCTATTGTATCGATAGCTCATTTCCATGGTGGCCAAGCCAAAACGAAGTCCCCTTGCTCAGGCCTCCCTCCAAGATAGAAATTCTCACCCCACAAGCAAGCCCAAAATCCGGATGCAAATACTTTGTGGGGATTGATTTTGTTGCATTTGGGTAGGGTTTCTTGTTGGGAGTGGGCTTGCATCATAGTCCGAAACCATCATGAACTAGAACAAGCTCCATGATGTGATGATTCATGGTGGGCAAAAATGCGCCAATGGCCATCAGTATCCCATCAGTCCTTTTGCTTGTAACGTGCTTGCAGCAAAAATGAACAAGTCGGAGCGTTTGCTGCAGTTTCCCCCCGCTGGGAGCCATATTAGATTTTCTGTGACGGTTTGTTTTGTCATGTTTTGTCATCTGCACCTGTTCTGCAAACGGCCCCAGACCCACTTTCACCTGTCTGTCTACGAACTTACGATTCTAGGGAATCCAGCATGCCATCGCTCATTTATCGAATACCAGCGTGTCTCCACCCCAAACTTCATTGTGTTCTGATTTTCCACTAGTCCTTTGATGCACGGTTCTGGATTGCCGCATCAGCTGCATTGAGCACCCACTCGGAACCTGTCGCGCGGCCAGAAGCACAAGCACCGACGGCGAAAGCTGACTTCGTGACTTGGCAGCAGAGACAAACACAAAATCACGCTGAGATATGCTGAGATTCTCCGTCAAAGGCATGGGAAAGAGATCCGCTCGTGCGAATGATGCAGTGCCTCTACTCTGCACAGAGCGCTGCAGAAGCAGAAAGGGAGCTCTTTTTGAATATGCGCACAGCAGATGAGGAGGCGCTGCCAACCACTTGTCTGCTGCAAGTCATGAGTGTGCGGATGACAGGCTTTGCGGAACTTGTCGCAGAGAACGCGCGAATTTGTGCCCGCCATTAACTCAGAAAGCCTGCGCTGCTGCAGGATATCAGATATTTCATCGACAAAGTGTGCTCTTGCGTGTGTTCACCCAAAGGCGTTGACCGCGTTTCGGAAGAAAGCGGTTGATCGGGCCATTCTGTGGTCGGCGAAGCGCGAGAAGGCCCGTTTGGGTCCTAGCATCGTATGAGTAGCAGGAAGCATGATTGATGGGCGTCTTGAAAGTGGGAGAGCAGACTTCATATTAGATTCAGTGGGCGTTACCACGAGAGTAAACAAGCGATGAAGCAACTGAATGTCACCAATTCTTCAGATTCATATTTGGGTTTGCCTGGTAAGGTTCGTCCATGTCTGGTCTCGTCAAGCGTCGCAAGCACATGGGGGATGGCTTGTCCGAGGGCAGCCTTTGTCCTTGGTCAGTAATCGCACGGGGTTGTCAGAAGCTATTACAACCGCCGAGCTATTCCAAGCACCAAAGTAGCTGCAGCAAATGCATCCTTGAGAACCTGCATCCAGGGCTCCAAGGAGAACGTCGAAGAAAGTGATGGGCAGAGCCTTGGAATTTCAGTAGCTGGCTCGTGGATTTCTTATCGTCTCTTTGTTGTCTGAGCAACTGTGCCCAGCCTGGGACTTGGAGCTCAGGAGCAGCAGCATCGATTTTGGGCTCACAGATGTTGAATGTGCTGAGCCCAGGCACACGGAACGGTGCCATGGTCTAGTACTGCACGTGCTTGGAGCACAATGGCAGCCGTCTGCCAACCAGAGGACATTGATGTGGCGCCGATGTGCTGCTGCTCAACGTGAAAAGAGGTGGCATCCAAACAGTGCGGCCCAAGTAGCGTGCCAAGCAGTCAGGTAACCACTGACTTTTCTCCGTTCACCTCAACTGTAGTACGAAGCAAGGCCAGCTGCGCCAACGCAGACGCGCGAGGTTGCACTGCGGGCAGCGCGACTTATGTCTATGCCGCTGAGCCATGTTGCCTCGTGCCAGGTTCTCTATGGACAAGGAGTGGGGGTGCCACTTCAGTGTCACAGGCATCAATCCAGTCATATCCAGCCCAAAAAACAGAAATTCTATCTAAGCATTGTCACGTATTGCCATGGTCAGGCCAGGGCCGTGTCAGAGCAAAAGCCGCCCTCAAGGATCACAGCACTTCCAGCGGCGGCCTCGAACGTGCTCATGCCATCCTTGTAAAGAAATGGAGCTCGCACTAGCAAGGCTGCAGCATGCAGTCAGGAACCTGCAGCCAGCTTCTCGCCAGGACCGTTCCATGGACGTGTCTGAGCGCAAGCGCCAGAAGTTTCCTGGCTGCACGTATGCTGACCTCGTCAGAGACCTCACGTGGGGTGGTTTTCAATTGTATGCAAGGCTTGCAGACTAGCGTCGCATGATGTCGCATGCCATCCATTGGACTTCCGTCCTAATGGAAGCCGACTTCAACTAGCTTTGGCTAGCGCCTAATGGGCGCCTCGTCTTTGCATAAATGTGTGTACAGGCAGCACGGTCTGTTGCAAAGTGGGTGCTGACGTCCTGTCCTCAAGTCAAACTTGGCATGCTGATCTGTCAGCTATACAATCTATACACTCCTATGTACATTGCTTTGCTTGTGCGTCAGCGTGGGGTGTTTACTGCAGGGTATACAAAGCAGTGTGTCCTTGGATGAGCGTTCGTTGCCGAACAAGCCGGCACGTAGCATGTGCCAAAGGCACTTGCATAGCAAGCATGTGATCGAGGAGGCGGTCATTGATTCAGAATGCGCATGTAAAGTCAAGCGCTGTCAAATCGTCAAATACGTGGGTCTGGACTTCATACATACAGTGCTTTGCAGCTTCTTGGCTTCAGGTAGGGCTTGCAACTTGCAATGTGATTGCCATGGTTGAGACAGACGACAGATGTGAGATTCACCAACGGTGAAGGTCGCACTGTGCTCCATGCTGTAGGCCAAGCAAATCAGATCAGAGACTCCAAGCATGCGGGCGACCGCCATATGGCTTGATTTCCTCGTCAAAACGCAAATGGGCATGCCTTCCAGCATGCGTAGCGCGAAGCAGCGACAACTGAGCCTTCTACTTGTGGCTGCTGCCTCATCAGGAGACCGCAGCAGCGCAGAAATCTTCAATTGAGCAAGTGCTTGTATTGAGGCCTTGCTGCTAACCACATTGACCTTCGGTCCTGCCGCAGCTGGCTTCGATCCAGCGCCGGCAAGAGCACGGACCTCGAAGCCGACCGCCAAGCGGACACGTGGTCTTTTGAATGTCTTAGAGACCATCAGACAACGCTTACAAAGCTGCCCGATCCTTTGTCATGTGCGAAAAGTTGTTGAGAGACTCTGCTCAGGAGAGGCAAGGGCAAGGGCTTCGGCCTACAGCCTGCTGGTGGTCAGGTAAGCAAGGAGGAGCAACGAAGGCAGCAGCGATTGGGCAAGGAGCGAGATTTGCATATGTTTTGCGAGCCTATGTGCTCAAGTTCGCTTGCTGAAGCCACACCTTTTTCAGGACCCCTCGATGAATGCCGCAAGAAAAGCTCTGCTGAGCCAGATAGCGGAAACGAGATTCGGTTTGGGTGAAGTTGATGTGGATCTGGTGGTTCCAGCTTACGTCGAGTGCTCAGGCATGCGCAATGTGCAGCAGACGCAGCAGACACAGCACACACTTGCCGACGCTCCTTGTGCTAATCAGGTTCTGGACTATAACCGGTTTGAAAGAGAAGTTGATGCGGGAGCTGGCACAGTGTCAGACATCGTGTGGTTTTCTCCCCTGCAAGCATCAGCAAGGGGTCAAGACGAAACATGTTCGAGATTCGCAGCTTGCTTCTATTTAGGCCCGCGGAGCAAGTTCTTGCAAACACCTTGTTGCAGAGGCTGCTGCTCATGTCCCCTGATAGCAAAGCTCACAAGCACTACAGCCATGGCACAGGAAGGAGCTTTGGAAAGCTCATGGACTTTGTGAGCTCGGTGCTGGCCTTGGGCTCGCAGGCCTGGCCATTCTTGCACTGCCCAAGTCCAAACCAAAATTCTGCCAATCTGCATGTGTAGTGACGTGTAGTGTGTAGCTCCGTCTGCGCTGCCATAAACGCTGCATGGCCTGTTGCCACATGCACGTGCCAGTGGCGAAAGTGAAAGAACTCAGGGCCGAACGCAAGGCTGCGCCTCACCGATTCCTTCGCCCACCTGCGGCATTGGCCTTGCAAGTATCAGTATGTGTAACACATATCAAAACTGTTTCAGTATGAGTCTGTATCAGTGATATCTGTTGGTGAACTTTGGTGAATCTGAGCCCTTCAATGCCCCCGTGCAATTGCTGCTTGTCTCATGGTTATCTTGTGGCTGGATGCGAACGGAACTCTGGCGACGGAGCATGTTTAGCAAGACCGCGCTGGCTCCCACTTGGGTTGACAGCATGGCAGAGAAGCTTCCCCTCCAGCAGCTCCGTGTGGGTTTCGACACCCGCATGCGTCCTTGGAGGCCATCATGGCTTCAACATTCTCCTGGACAATTCTACAGGGTTGCCAAAACCAAAGCCCTCTACGGAGGCTGGTCCCAGCCCCTCCGCACGCGATGAGCGCGCCCTTTCATGTGATGAGGCATAGCTCCACCTTACTTGGACTTCAAGATTTGCTCTTTCGCATGGCATACTGCACGAAGCCATGGTTGCTTTCGCGCTTGAAGGACAGGCCCAGTGAAGCAGCGTGTCCCTAAAGCATCTTCACAAGCTACGTATGACGCGGGTCGGCTTGAGCCTAAACTGGGAGCACTAGACTGAAGCTGTTCGCTTCAAGGCTTTTTGGAGCACCCCAAGCAGCAGCAGAAACGGCATCGACAATTGACAATGCACACGACAACTTGAACCGCCAGTGCACTGCCTTTGTGGTGGCTCTCTCAAAGCGATGTAAGCCCATGCTACGGCAACTTCCAGCGATTTGCGCAAGGAGTTCCTGGGTTTGGTTCACAGGCACCTTTAATGTGGGGGCAGACCGGGTAGGCTCCGTTTCAATGCCCTCCAGTGCGGCTCACACCGAGCTGGAGAAGGGAGGAAGGTCGTATGAGGGCCCTGGTAGGCCCAGCAGGGAATGTGGCCTGTGGGGCATGCAGCCATGGGGATCCAAATTTGGCCCAGATCGCAGAAATATTGCATATACATCGGAGCTCCAGCTGCTGAGGAGTCTACAGGGAAGGGGTCCGTCTTCCAAACAGCAGGTGTTTGAGTAGGTTGAACTCTTGCAATGGCGCAGGGGACTCCTTTGCCCAAACCCCCGTATGTTCACACAATTACTTATTATTGACTAGGTCTGCTTTCCATGGCTGAGCTCTTGCGAGAAAAGGCTTAAGGCTTAAGTGTTTCATCCATCACTGAGCAGAGCGGAGGTTAGTTTAAGATTTGGAAAACTGCATGCAAGCTGCGAAGGCATAGCTGCTGCTAAGCTTGGCGCGCCCCGCGTGTTGCTAAATGACAGGGATTCGTTGGCTTCGCGGTTGCATTATGTCTGCTCAAAACTTAAATCCGCATCTGCGTATGAATTCAAGCCATTTGCCACTCAGGTTTTGGACTTATCGCCGCTTGTCTTGATTCGGCGGATCCAACCCGTGTTGATACAGCTGATACAGTGGACGAAGGAAATCATGCACAATCATGCACTTCTTAGGACCATGTAGATCATTTAGGACCCTTAGGATCTTGCAATTGATAGGTATAAGTAGCATGAGGATGTGTAAGGAATAAAGGGTCGTGTGAGGTTTGCTCCATCCACTGTAATGACTCCTAGTGAGACGAGAAATGACTGGCTAATGCATACTATGAGGTGTTTCATCATGCGCTTGCTGCAGTGTGGGGGAAGACTTGATGTAGCGCAAAGTTTGTCACCTTTTGTCCGTGGCTCACCTAGGAGGCAGTCAGCAACCCGAAATGGTGTTGCAGAAAAAGTGCACCTCGGCAGAAACAAACGGAGTTGACAGGAATTTTGTTCCTGGTGACCATCCTCACTCCTACTCACTGCACTGCGTATCAGTGCATGTGGCAGGTCAACTACAGCTTTTGATTGGTCAGACAAAGACAGCTGGCCTAAGCCTTTTGGTGGTCTCACTGCTGCAGCTGACGTTCTGCATCTCATCTGGAAGTCCTCAGAGCAGTTAAAATGCATGGAGTGAACATGTGCGCAACAAGCAAGACAGGTATGACAAGCAAGTTGTTTCATCGCTGGTGGACCTGATCATGCATTTTGGTGGGCCTGCTCTTCTTGTGGTCTCGGGGCCGCATGGTGGGGTCACGCTCAAGTTGTGATGAAAGCGTCATTCTGACTGCTGGGCCTCATTGTTAAGGAGCCTGACAATGTCGCAAGGCAGCAACTTGGGTCGGTGGCGTACTTTGAGGACAAGTTGATGCATGTGCAAACCAGCGTTACGCGACGTAATTCATGGGCAGCTGTCCTGGAACAAGAGGATACTGTGCGCAGGAGATGGCAAGTTCACGGGGACTGGACGTCAAGATTGAGAGCCATGGCTTTGTTGGGGAAGGTGATGGATATCTCTGAGGGGTACTTCTTGAGAAGAGTCAGGCTACAATCGACTGCAGCCATGAATTTACTGCTTCTGGAATAGATTGGGAACTGTCCATCAAGGAAATCGGTGAGCAGGGCTGGTTTGGGCACAGGGCTGAGCAAAAACACACGAGACAGGTGATAGACAGAGGAAGTAAAGCGCCGGACGTTGAGCTTCTGTATTCAAGAGAAGCCAATGGCTTTTCAACAACGCGCGTAGGACTTATGCAGCGTGTTGGTGCATTTTGAGAGAGCAAGAGGCACCAGAACAAAACATGCATGTGCATCACGTCATCGCGGCGAGGTAGCACGAGCAAAAAGGGCAGGTCTTTCCACAAAGTTGCAGTTCATTTTCATGTGCTAGTCATTCTGGAGCATCGTGCCAGGAACTATTTCAATCCGTCCCAGCCGTCCTCGCCAATGCTGCTCATTTCTGTCAACCAGGAGTCGGGACAGAGCTTGGGTGATTGATTCTGCATTGTGCGTCAAATCATGGTCTCTCAATCTGGTCTTTGCTTTCCAGGTTGTCGACGTGTCATAATGTGAGCGGAAGTTGCTGCAAAGTCAGCACGTGCATGCCCGATAGCAACAATCGCTGTGCCTTGCAGCGTTGCATGCATCTTGGCCTGCGCTGCTGTAGAAGTGGTATCTGCTAAAGTAGGTACGTGAGGAAGAGAGCCTTCGGAGAAGCGTGCCGCCCGTTGCCAATGGCTCTTGAAGCAGAGTCGAACTCATGTCTATGTTTCATGACGGGCTTCCATGACGGACTGCTTTGCTGGCATGGTTTGTTGTGAACTTATGATGAGCCAAAACATCATGCGCCGTCTGAAGAGGCCGTGGATTGTCCGAAGATGAGGCAAAAATGCTCCTCGAGCTGGAGTTGCTTGCCGCATGCTGAGCATCTGGCTTCCCGAAGCCAAACCACACGCACATCCGCCAAGGCGGCTGGAGCAACTTTTGCAAGTATGTCAAAGGCAAGTCCGGTTCGTGAAGATCCGCAGGACGCCGCACTTCAGAGCCCCAGTCTGCCATGTAAACTTGCCTGTCTTCTGCACATCAGGAGCATAACAGGTTTCGACGTGCTGGGCTCAGCATGAAGGACCACACTTCAGCGCAGAGCTGTCGCAACAATGCTTGGAAAGCTTGACTTCTGCTGTGGTCCTCTTGTTGCTCGACTGGTGAGTTCAAGCGAGACATGACAGCTGGACTACAGCTAGCATTTCTGCAGACTCGTGCTATGCCAAAGCTGCTCACAAAATCTGGTTTTTGTATTGCCTGGAGTCTGTGTCAAATCTGCCCCAAGCGACGGCAATGTATAGTAACTGCGCCGTATCACCTGGCCCAGGGCCCTGAACTTGTGCTGCTATCCGGTCCTTGCCAACTCTTGGCAGGAGACAGCCAATTTCGGCAGCCATCCAGCGCAGAATGGCCAGTTCACAATCAGAAGCTGAAGGAACTAATGTAGCTAATCTCCACACATGTGGAAAACATCTGCAACGTCAGTGTTGGTAAGTGAGAAAACTGAATCGCCGAATTTTTCATGGTTTAGAAGACGTCCCGGAACAAAAAGGCAAACGGGAAGGAGCTCGTGGCCCGAAAAACGGGTTTCAGACCGCATTTACGTAAATCAAAGACATCCAGGTAACTTTATAGCACGCAGAAAAGCAGAATGGTTCGCTGACAATTGAAAAAGCATTGGAGCAGCAGTGGCTTGAGTGAAGTTGGATCCTTTGATGATGTCCTAAGCGATACTGGGAGTATTCTCAAGAAGAACAGCGGCCACACGGGGTAGTTATTCAGTTGCTTAAATGGACGAACCAAACCAAAATATTAACCATCCAGAACATACTTGTAGTAATTTTTTGATTGAGCGAGGCAGAAGGCCAAATGGAATATTGCTTGCCAGGGTGGTTTGCATTTTCAAGAAGGGAGCATGAAACTTCCAGCAAACTGTCGGCCCATTTTGTTGAAGCCAGTCAGTGCGTAATATAAGTCCATGATTATCAATTGCGTGAGGCTCATGCCAAGAGACTCTTTGTGCGCGATGCTACGATGCTTTAGATGGCTGGGGATGCAGCACGTTGCTCGCCAGCCCCTCGACCCGCCGGGTGCAAGACATCACAGAACAGCAAGGCAGTACTGCCATTAGATTCGGAAACGCATTTTGCAAAATTGTGTATGACAGATTGGCTGGTGAGATTGCGGTTCTCATTGGTCCAAAGGCCCAAAGGTAGTCTTCAGGTGCTAGGCAAGGCCGTCCACTTTCGCCATACTCTTTGTCAAGAACTATCTCCATGAGGCATGCTGATCTCTGATGCTGTCCGAATGTACTATGCAGATGATATTCTGATTGCAACAAAGTGCAAGTTACAATTCCTCACGGAGGCGGGAAGATTTCACAGCGATGCAGTCTTCATCTCAATTTTGAAAGGGCAAACTACAGAACCACCTTGGAGAGCAGCAGCACGCTACGTGAAATGGAGGTTAGGTTTTTGATGCGATTGTCAAAAACAAATTGCCCTTGCGGCCTCGAAATTAATTCTTGAGCAGCCGGCGAGGACAATAAACCACAGCATAATCCGTTGAGCAAAAATTTAGAGATGTTCTGGAAGGAGTCTGGGAGGATCAAGGAGGGTCTGGGGGTGGGAGTTGAATTTCCCAGCTCTTTTTGGGTCAGTTTCTTGTTGTTTTCCCTTTTCTGTTCGCTGTTTTGCTGCATTTTGCATGCCAGCAACAAACAGCGGCAACTCCGACCCCAGCCTCCAGACCCCTCCCAGAATCCCCCGCCACCCCTCCGGGAGACTCCTCAGACTCCCCCGCACAGCAAATACAAAAGAGACAAGCACGACCTACAACATCCCGATGATGCTCACGCACGGGGCTGCGCGCAAGTGCAGTGTGAATTTCTGATCCAGCACAGGACGCAGGGTCCGGCAGGCGTCATGTTTTCAACTCTTTCAACATAGAATCTTGAGGGGCTGCTCTTTTCTGGTAGGCCTGATCCACACCGACTAAAGGAGCCTCTTTAGCATGCTGCTAAGTGATTGCTTTCTCTTGTGGTATTGTTTAGAGAGTTTTGCGATTGGATAAATCCAGTTGTGTCTTACTATGGCTACCAGGTCCGAAACTCTCAAGCTTAGAAGCAATGCTGATTCGGCAACTTTGCAAAGACTGATCAAGCACTAATCCTGCTCACGCCGATGCATACGTCATCCAGAAAGCAAACGAAGAAATCAACAGCAATCACACGAACAGATTCAAACAGTTCAAGAACGTCTCAGAATTGGTGCTGGCGGAACGAAGTAGATCAGCTGCAGAGTTTCCAAGGATGATCCATGAAAACACGTTACTGCAGCTATCAGCCACATGCTGCAGAAGTGTATCCACCATGACACAGAGATGGGTTGGAGGTCCTCGGCATCAATGGCCGTGGTTTTGTGACAAGTACATGTGAGAACACATCTTGGCACAAGCCCGTCAACTCGTGCACAAACCGCAACGCACAGAACAAAGGCACAGAACAAAGACATTTTCAGGGAAGCAATCAACCGCGAATTTGAAGTTGTTTTTGACCTCATCCTTCGTCTCGATGTGTGAGGGTGTGGCATCCAGTCATTGGAGTCATGGCATGTTGCTTGAATTGTTCTACTGGGGTAGGCATGTTGCCTTTGCTTGCGCGGAAAGCAATCTGCGAGATTGACTGACAGCAACAGCATGACTCACGAAATCATTGCACGGCTTTCATCTCAGGAAACCTGGGTAGCCGGATGAGGGCGGTCAAAGAGGAAGAGGACGAACTGGATTGCAAAGCATGGCTGCACTTTTCGCCGCGTCCTGCATGTTAGGAGAGTCCGCGCACAACGTGCTGCTCTCAGCGGTATGTACATCCATCCCTTTGACTGTCGCAATGAATGTCTTTATCTTCAGTTGGCATCCTTCAAGCTTTTGCTTCAACCGTTACAGTTTAATTGAGCTTTGAATTCTATTCGGGGCCGCTGCATGTCGTTCGGGCAATGTTAAGCACTTTCTTTGTCAGAAAGGAGCTTCAACATAGAAGTGGAGTATGAAGCTGACTGGACACAAGATGAAGTTGAAGGTGGGGCACTTGAAGTTGAGCAGCTATATCTTGAAATGTGTCTTCAGGAAAAAAGCTGCCTGGTGCTTTAGGTTCTGGTTCCCGGTGGTCGGAGACAGTACGGGGCTTGTGCTGACATTGCTGCGAGAGTTGCAGGTTTTGTCCGACTCTGTGGCAGCTTGCAGATCCGGAGATTAGCATGTTCCAGGTCCGGCCGAATTTCTGTGGTAGCAGCGATGTCAGCACAGCAACTTCTAGCTCCAAGCTCAAGTTCCAGCATCAGCATGGCGGTCTTACATGTCTTACTGTTGCTTGGTTATCTTGGTAAGGCGGTGCTTTGCCCGAAGATCTTCATGTTTTGCCCCAAGCTCTCCGGCATGGTGGATTGGGGCAGCTGGGGAGCTGCGAGCCAGACCAAGGAAGGTCTGGAAGCGGAAGACGAAGAGGTCGCCCGTGGCAACAAGCCTGCTTAGATGCGCGTGCTTGTTTGTGAGCACACGGCTTGTTGGGCTGAATGCGCAAGGGTCGCTTACAAGGGGCTCCCTGGTGCAGGCACATTTCTGTCAGCAGGAGCCAGCAGGCCAGGTGGCGAAGTAGCCTCAGCGATCCCTCCCTCTGAATTTTGGAGGTCCTCGAGTGAGGAGAAGCCTGAAGCTGAGATGAATCTACTAAGGTCTACTGGGTCTGTGCATCATGATGCATTATGTGCAAGTACTTTTTGCAGACGCTGGCCATTTTCATATGCTTGGTTGTTGGTTTTCGGCCTCAGCGAGTGCCACTCGTTCCCAAGTTGGAGACGACCTTCCGTGTTCCAGGAATCATAAGCAAATTCTAGGTTCCGCATACCCATCAACCTTGGAAATTCCGGGCTAGAAATGCTCTTGACACGGCATACTCACACGCACGCACTGCTGACTCCGCAAGAGGCTTGCCATGGTTGAAAAAGCAGCGCTGACGCGCCTCCGCCGAGAATATGCAATCATCCAGCAGTCTCCCAAGATCCCGCATATTGTCGCAAGGCCGTCAGATACCAACATCTTGGTGTGGCACTTTGTCCTCCATGACCTGCCCGCCGAGACACCTTACCGTGGGGGTGTATATGAGGGAAAGCTAGTTTTTCCGAGGGAATATCCCCTCAAACCACCAGCTATTTATATGCTTACGCCATCTGGCAGGTTCGATATCAACACCAGGCTTTGCTTGAGCATGTCAGATTTTCACCCAGAGAGCTGGAACCCATCCTGGCGAATTGAGTCCATTCTTGTGGGCCTGGTCTCCTTCATGTTGGATCCAGGTGAGCCGCGTACAACTGGGGGCATGCACGCATCCGAAGGGAAGCGTCGGGAATATGCCCGGGCATCCTTCACTTTCAACATCGCCAGGGCGGAGTTCCGCCAGCTGTTTCCAGAATTCTGCGATGAGCGCAAGCGCAGTGGAGATGGATGCTTCTCGCTTGGCGCTGATGTTGCCGCAGAGGCCAGCGGCAACGCTGCGCAAGCAGATCAGGTCCCCGCTTGAAAATTGTCGTTGTCCCCCCCTCTTTCAGGGAGATAGATGTCCAGGGTCATAGTCATCTATCTGCATGCGTCCCAGCAATTGGATGGTTAGACATGGTTTCGATCTTGCATGGACCAGCTTCGCAGAAGGGCAACAGCTAAGCTACATGCTGAAAATTCTTTTGCCATTATGTCAACGACAAGTGAAGGTTGGGCGGATGAGTGCGTAAGTGTGTGGGTGACCACCGAAAGCTGAAGAAAAGGGAAGGTAGGAAAGGGCTTGGAGCGCTGACAACTCCATAGCAGGACCCTGCCTGAAACTGAGACTGCATCACAAAAGATGACGGCTGGCAAAGACCAAAATTCTTCCAGCATTACGGAACCTGAAGACAAGCCCTGCTGTCTATGCAGCTGTGTGTGACAGGCGGGACCTCCAACCCAACAAGTGCAAGCACAAGATCGCGAGCCGCCAAAGTCCAATCTGCCAAGACTGCTATTGGCTCTTTCAGTCTTTGTGCTCCTGGTGTCTTACTTCGGAGCAAATCTGCGATTCCAACGTCGCTGAGCGATCCAGTTGTAGGAAAGCTTTGGTTTCAAGAAAGGTTTGCCCGGACCGGACAGCACAGACCAGACATGCCAACATATGCCAACTGCAAGTCATGCTGACAAAATGTGCCCGACCGTGTGATGCAGAGCACTTCCGTTTCATCTCAAAGAAGCTATGCAGCTAGGTCCTAAGCAAGCCGCGAGCCTTGAGCCAGACTTGCTAGTGGTGGTGCACAGGTCGCAGAGGTAGCCATGTGTCACAGGACTTTGTCGATCCGGCTGTGTGCACCTTGTTTGGTGTGCTCAATTGTCAGAATTCGAGACATGTTGGGCTTGCTGAAGGAGGAAGGCTTGCATCGGGAAATCCCAGGCCCTGTCTACGATCCTTATCCTGCATCCAGCGTTCTTAGACTAGATTACCTAGCAGGCAACAAGAAAACAGTGCAGCAGCCGGCCTTGCAACCGGCTATACGGATTTTGGTGCTGACCTCAAGTGGCTGCTTGTTCCGCTCAAGCTTTTGGGGTAAAAGGTTTTGTCCCAGCTTGTTGGGCCTCAAAGGGTTCATAATTAATTGCCAGCCAGGGGGCTGTGACTGCAGTTTTAAAACTGCACGTCCAGCATTAGGATTTGGCACAGTAGGCAGCATGGCAGCATGCAAACGCATGGACATAATTCGAGGTGCGGTCAACAGCTGCGGAGCCAATTCCATGCGAGGAGGATACTCCTGCCAAGCCCCATTCCAAGTATCCCAGGCACACTCAACATGTAGAATGCAGAAAGTCAGCGTATCGCACAATATGTCAATTGATCGCCTTTTGAGGAAATCTATGGGCCACGCGCAAGAAGAAGATCCATGGGTGTCAGGCGCATCACGTAAAAGAATCTTTCAGCTTGAGCAGTTTTACTCGAATAGGTTTGGATCCATGGGCTGCCGCAAAGCTACCGCGTGCCAGCATGCAAAAAGGGCAAGGCTCAGAGCCAAGCCGGGGTGTCCTCACCGCACATGGCAGCAACTAGAGCTCTGCCAAGGACGTTCCGCTGCGAAAGGTGTCCTGGCACAAGAAAACACTGCTGTTTGCTGTGCGCCATAGGCCGCTGTTTTTGACCCTGTTAGGCCGCCGACGCGGCAACGGCCGGGATTGAGTTCGCGTGAGCAGCCAGCGTTGGCAAAAAGCACCAGGAGCCAGAATTCCAGCCAGTCAGCACTGCAGGCATGCAGGCAACAGGCTTGAGAAGTTGGCCCTCTTAAGTTTCAAACATGCTGGCGCATTCGGCATCATCTTGGAACTTGTGCGTTGGCAGCACGATTGCCCAATTCAGCTTGTAGAGAAGGTGGTAGACGTTGATGGCTGGTTGGGCTTGCGCATGACGAATTTGAAGCATCAGATGGAGCCATGAGTGGCCGACCCTCATTCCAATGTCAAGAATGCTCATGGAATGGTGTTGGGCGTTTCAGGCTGTCAGAGGGAATGTGATACGGATATTGCATTGTTTGAGGCAAACGGCTGAGCGTGCAGATTGCTGCGAGCTTACAGCACAGAGCCGGCCCATTCTTCATGCAATCCGCACGTGAAGACTATCCCGGGCCTGTCAATTCATCCAATGCAAGCTTTAACTCAGGTACCTGGTCCAGATTCAGATGAGGCACCAGAAGCGCCTCAATCCTCCGAGCTCGAAGCGCAGAGGTCGCCAAAGAATGCAGAGGGGGCCTCCACTCCTCGCAGCCCTGATGGTCGATCACCAGGCACTTCAATGTCTCTGTACTGCTTCGGTCTCTTGAAAACAAGCCTCGAACAAATAAGGAGGCAATGCGTCACGCACCAGAAGCCGTGGAGTGGCAAGGAAGCAAAAAGATGAAAGTTGCACAAGGGAGCTGCCCATGTAGGACATGGGCATGTGTTTGCATTTGCGGGCTCCCCCCTACGAAGCTTCACGCAAACCAAGCTCGACGAGAATCTGGCGACAGTGATCTCACGCAAGTCCGCCTTCGCTGGGAAGCCCCACTTTCACAGGCGGACCTGTTCGGCTTGCTGCATCGCAGAGTGAAACTTCGAGACCATGCACAGCTGTCAATTCCAGAGCTTGCCTGTGTGGTTGTATGCAGATGGAGTGCTGGCTTTTGCAGAAACTTCTGTGATCATGAAATCACCTTTGACAGTCGTGTTCCTCCAAACAAGACCGGGGCTTTCAGGACTCAGGACCTGAAGTAGAGCCGGCTATCTGTGATAGTTAATTAGGTCTCCTCGTCTTCGAACTCCTCCCAGATGTCGAGATAGTTAGATTATGTTAGTTTCATGGTTATTGCCGTCGCTGCTGCTGCTGCTGCTGCTGCTGCTGCCGCTGCTGCTGCTGGTCTTGTAGCAGCAGCCGCTACTGCGACAAAGAGGGCCCAAGCGAGCAACTGCCCAGCTATGTTTTGACTGAATCTTCATGTCCTGCGCGAGTCTCCATGAACCAGATTAGGCCTTAAACCTACTGAGCCTTCATGCAGAATGAAGCACATGCTTCCCATAGTAAGGGTAGAGCCGGCCTGGCCGTGGTGAGCATGGAAATACAGGGAAGATTAATTATTGTGCTTGCATGATGAGCGTGACTGGCCTCGCTTGGATACCCGGGGGGCATCAATGCATGCATAGTGTGAATGCTACGTGGACGCGCATCAAACCAACATCAGCCTGTCCGTTAGACGCCGAAGGTGACCTCAGGGAAAATGCCCGTGAATTTGTGCAGGTATTCTCTATTCGCGTCGCTGTTTGACATCAGAGCTGCGGTGCCAGCTGATGAGGCCAGACGAACCATACTTGCATATTTGCATGGGAGAATCGAAAGCTCTGGTGCCGGCAGCTGACTGCGTTCGCAGGTTCCGCGATTGTTGGACCGCAAGGGAACGAAAGCGACAGTTACCTCGGATTCAACCCAATGCTTCTGGAGCCTTTGCTTCATGTTGACATGAAGTGCGCCTTGCACCATGCACAATGGTGGCAGCGGTCTCACCTTTATGGCATTGATTTAGCTTGCTGGTACTGACTGTGGCATACGTGACGTTGTTTTTTCTACGTGGGGCTGTCTGCAACACATCGTATCTTTATAAAAGGGATGCCACAAAGGACACATCGCTGCAAGAAGCGACTTGACCCTCGGCCGTGGATTCATGTTCACCAACGGCCCATTTGTGCGCAGATAGGGCTTGCAGCTTGCATTCCCGCATACCTGTGAAGGTGGGCTGTGGCCGGGCGCTGGTGAGATCTGAGTCTCGAGTACATCCATTGTGCTTTTTTAGCCGCTGGTGGGAATTCATGGCTGTTGCTACGTAATTGATAGGCCCTGTGCATTCCGTAGACATCTAATTTCGAGAGTTCTTTTGTCCTTGTGCTCACCTCTGATATCTCTGATTCAAAGCCGCATGACTTAGAAAGCAATCCAAAACGGGCTTTCAGCAACACTCCTCTGTCGCACGACTTGTTTTGTGAATCCTGTGCCAGCATCTACTGTCTCCCAGACTCGTGTGCTGGTGTTTGTGTTCTTTTAACCAGAACTGGGCGTTTAAGAACCCTGGTCTAAGCTGACAAGCATGCTGCCCTGGAGAGTTCTCCCTCCAGCTGCTGCAAAGTTGATGTTTGTCATTGTGCCTGCCGTTGCCTCTCTTACTATAGTCAGTGCCCTCAGAATTACCCTGCCACCATCATCCATGGTGATCCCACCGCCACCCGCCACTGCCGCTGCCACCTCCACCGTCACCGCCATCGCCGCCGCGACCGCCCACCAAACACAGCCCACCGCCCCAACCCAAGCCCCTGCCAAAGCCGCCCACCACCACCACCACCCCACCACCACCCCACCACACCACCCCACCACCACCCCACCAC
>CAJNIZ010000636.1:49177-74458 GCA_905231905.1 Symbiodinium pilosum | reverse complement strand
CCACCACCACCACCACCACTACCAATGGCAGCACTGGCAGCATCAGCATTAATAATCCCTAGATTGTCCGGACCTCGCTGCCGCCACACCACCTGTTGCACACAGTTTCCTTTCTTCCATTTAGCAATGAAGCCCGGACATCCATGACACACTTTTTGCTAGGTCTGCTGGTTGGTCCCTTTGCATTATCGTTCGAGTCCGAATGCGCGGAAGCTGAACGGCCGCTGATGTTCTGGGGCAAGCTGCTACACCTTGCAGCTGAGCTGACACAGCAGGTAGGATTCGGACTTGCGTAGTGGAAATGAAGCTGGTCGCATATGGCCTCAACCATGTCCAGCCAAGGTCTCAACCCTTGTTTACTTGCTTTTTGCGACGCTGCATTTTGTATACTCTCCGCTGAATCCGTGGCCAGAGATCTGGAAGCAGAGACGGGCGAGGCCAGCACGCACAAGACATGTTACTTTTTAATCGTAGCTACGCCTGGCTCTTGGCTGTGTTGAAAGGGTTCTGCTCTAGAAGAGGCAAGGGAGCCACGGCCAGTTTTCTTGCTGCAGAGGGAAGTAAATCAGACACTTTGCATTTTAGACTACATAACATGCGTAATCACTATGGTAGTTAAAGACATTTTGTTCATGGGATGTTTTCGGAGCATGGGACCCAGAGCTTCACAGTCACAGACTGATGCAACTGCACGTTTCCAAAGCTGAGAAGCACCGAGCCTCCTCAGCAGGCAGTTGCCGCGTGTCGATCCCATCTGAAGCCAGCTGCATGTTTGACTCAGGTTCAAGTTGCTCAGGCAGCATGCCGCAGGTGCAAGCCTTCATCCTGCGCTGGTTCAGCACCCTGGCATTGCGCGCAACTTTAGTGATGTCATGCCCAAAGGAACTTGTCAATTGTTTGCCAGCTGCAGCAGGATGTTGATTGTCGATTTAATTCGGGAGAGATCTTGTCAAAGTTTTCCCAGAGACGGCCTCTCTTCAGGCAGCTTCATGCCAGAGGAGGGCCAGTGCGGGAGAGTCAGAACCCAGAAACACAAAGTCACATGTGGTCGCTTCGCTTCTGGGTTCCAGTATTCGACTTCCTCGTGCCCTTGGGCAGGCATAGCATCCACGTTTGTGCTTTGTTCCTGGGGTTGAAGGGCTACTCCTGCCAAATGATCAAAGTAGTGCTGTCTTGCTAGCAGGACTCGCAAAATGGAGTCATAGATTTGGGAAGGCCCCTCTGTATGTAAAAGGCATCAGGGGCCGCTAGCAGCCATAGCCATTAAGCATGCGTCAGGCATCAGCAAAGGATCATCATGCTAAGGTTGAGGATCTTGACAGCGAGCAGTTCTCATGTCGCTATACACTTGCTTGAGGTTTGTGGGGCTCATCGTGGAGGTAGCACACCTCACGGCGCAGCCCACAAGGACAACGGGTCCTCAGATTCTGGAACGTTCTTTTCAAACACTGCGTTCAGGATAGAGGGGTGGGCTCATTGGGCTTCTTGCCTGCAGTTGCTGATGCTTGACTTGTTCAATCTGGAGCTGGTAGTGCTGCATGGCTAAGGCGTGGATCCTTATACCGGCCAAGGGCTTTCGATTACTGGTGCCACCAGACGAGCCGGTGGTCTCAAACTTTTGGAGAGACGCTCGGCGTGCTATGGAATGCGCAGTGCTTTGATGGGCATTGCTTCTCAATCTCTTGTCCAGCCTGTCCAGCTGCCACATCTGCGTGCAGAGGACAGCATCACGCTGGGAATGTGGCTGTTTGCCTTGAGCTTACGGAACAGATATGATGCAGCCTTATCTGTGGGATGTAAATGGTTTCCTGGAGCAATGCCTGCTGTACAGCATTTGAAGCAGAGCTGGCGGGACTGAGGTGATGATCCATCTGTTCTCGAGCCTGCTGAGCATCGTCTCGGTGATGCATGTGCAGAACGGCAGGGAAGATGCATGGGCATTTGAAACCCTGCGCGGCAGTGGAGGCCATCTCACATAGTGGCACTGTGCTTCGCGAAGCAGACTTGCACACAAGCTTGAGACAGGAAGCATTGGTTGCCGAAGATTCTACATGTGCCTTGGCAGTCATTAAAATTGCGCAACTGCCAACATTGCGTGGTCTCGACTGATCCCGACTGAAATGGTTGCACAGGTTTTCCTGGTACTATACAACAACTACAGTGACATCCATCGGGTATGGTGACGTCACACCTGGAAATGCGGATGAGAGGTTCCCTGCCAAAGGCATGTACACCTGTACCATTGACAATCGCAAAGCCCATGTTGATGCTGAACTGAGGCTGGTGGCATCCGTGGTCATGATTTTAAGCCAGCTTTATTTTGCAAAGGCCACGCTGCATCTAGCTGTTCTATCTGTTAGAACTGATTGCCATGGCAAGGTGTTTGCTGATCTGACGTTTTTGACGTCCATGTACAATCAATGGACGCTTCAACGTCATCAACGAATGACGCAGACCAGATCAGCGCTGGAAAGCATGAATATCCCAAAGCAGTTGATTCAGACGCCTGCACCAATTGAGTGGTATTCGAACGAAGCCCAATCAGTCAATGACCAACTGTCTGAACGACCCACATTTGCGGCAGAAGCACGCATACTCCATTCCAAGGCGAGTGCAGGCCTGTCAGACATACGCTGCTTGGCTGGCAAGGCTTCCAAGCCAAGCTTTTGCGTGTGTTGTAGCTCCAGGATGTCCGATAAAGTATTGCTATCCTTCAACCGGCCAGCACAAGATATGGGATTTTCTTGAAGCGTAGCAGGTTTAGAAGGCGCGAAAAAAACAGATGTAAATCCTGCACTGGGTGGACGACCAGCATCAGATCGAGCAAAAGGCATCAACCTTTCCAGCGAGTCGATGTCCGTGCCATCCTACGAAGCTATATCCGAGGTCTGGGATGTTCAGAAAGAGCGGCGCGCAAAAAATTGCTTCGAAGACTTGACGACCCAGCTGCAGGAGGAGGTCAAGCTAGCCTTTCAGCTGGATGATAGACTACTGGCATTTGTGTCTCGAGCACAGCAGAAGCTCAGGTTCTCTACTCTCGCACCATAGCAGCACGTATCAGCACCGGAGGAATTATCTTTTGATGACAGTCGCCTCTCCGACCGAGGCTTGGTCATCCAAGTCCCATTCTTGCAAATGGTCGATGCAAGGGCGCTGAGATTTCTTATTAGCCGCCTTTCCGACACCCAGCGGCATACCGCTCTGAAGCCGGAGCTTCGCACGCAGAATTTAGCCGTCCAACGCGCAAAGGATCAGGTCTTCTTGCCTGCT
The DNA here is from genome assembly GCA_905231905.1 of Symbiodinium pilosum. Classification (NCBI taxonomy): domain Eukaryota; class Dinophyceae; order Suessiales; family Symbiodiniaceae; genus Symbiodinium; species Symbiodinium pilosum. The sequence continues at coordinate 71,188 of CAJNIZ010000636.1, read as the reverse complement.
GACTTCATCATATGTCGTGGAGAAATTGGCAGCGAGATGTTTTTCCTGAGGGAAGGTTGCGCTGGGGTTTTCACTTGCCCCTGGGCTGCTCTCTGACCAGACGGGACCTCTGTTTCAGGCAAACGCAAACTGATCCCACTAGCACAGAAATTGCAAGCACAATGAATACCACCAAGGTGTTCGTGCACCACACTGGGATGATGAGGAAATCAAGCGCGTCGAGAAAGGCGACGTACCTAACATCTCAGAAAACGCAAGCATATTTCCATGAATGCATTTCTGCAGCAGATGTGTTCTCATTCACCTTTGCCGGTGGAGCACCATGCCTGCTGTCATTAGTCTGCAGGTGGATGATGAGATGATTTAAGACTTTGAGGGCGCGTGTCCAGCTTTCGCCTCCCCGTTGTCAGGAAGCCATTTCGGTGAGATAGCTTTGCTCACAGGCCTTGCTGTTTGCGTTGAGTGTCCAACCTCTCAAGCTAAGCATCCAAACAAGTTCATCTTCATGAAATGAGCCTTGCAGCTGAACAGGTCAGTTGCGCACTGCGTGGATCATGGCCCGCGCCTACTGCCTAACATCAGTCCTTCAAGCGTGGCCTGCAAGCATTGTGAGATATTGGGAGGGACCGGCTTGACAATGGTCGCTTGTTGATGTAGGCTTGTTTGAACCTTGCAGGGAGTTTGCTCAACAGTGGTTTTCTGATACGGCCGCAGTGCCGCACATGCCTTCCTGTTTGCAACCCATCCAAGTATGTGGTGAGCCGTTCCGTGGTCCGAGGAGTGCAATAGATCACCTCATGGCCCAAGACCCTACGTCTATCTGCACGCTGATCAAGAACTTCCAAGATATGTCCCCTTCCTGAATCATAAAAAGAGATGTACGTGCTTAACAGGTGGCAGTTCCAAAGGCGATGTCAGAGCTCAAAAGTAGAACGTTCTGCCTCGCCAGGCTCAAGCTGAAAGCTTCATTGACATGGAATGATATCAAACAAAGATTAGACCGGGAGTTTGATCCAGATGACGTTCTACGACAAGATCTGTATGATGCTTTGCTGCGGTCTCACGAGCTGGTTTTTGCTGTTTTTTTGATGTGTGTGATGACCAAGCTTCACTAAAGTGAGCTGGGATACTTTCTAAGGATTTTGTATGTAGCGGCGATGATGGTCTTGCTCCAGCAGGCCGTGCCGATCTTGCCCTCGGCATGCTGGAAGCATTAGCCTTGGTCTTGTCAAGTGGAAGAGATCTGCGCATGCAGAGGGATGTCAGAGACGAATTGAATAGGCCAGCAGGCAACAAAAGCTAGCGGAGCACGCTAAACTGCGGTGGGGCCTCCGTGGTTTTCCAGGGACCCTCATACACAGCTTGTATGTCATGCCCATACAGAGAGATCGGGCAGCGCTACAAGAACAGCAGGAAATTCATCATCCTCCTGCCTTGGTGTTGGGAAGCTGTGTACTCAACTGATTCTCGTGTTGGGAAGACCAACCTGACCACAGCAGGGGAGCACACCTGATTAGATGCCTTCTCATCTGTACGCCGTCTAAGCGCATGCAAAAGCGCGCGACATTTTCCCACATCAAGGCAAGACACAGGGGCAAGCCACCTTGCCAATCCATGTTGTTTCAGATAGTGTGGTTTCCAACCAGCCGACCAAGACAAGACTTTCAACGTGACACACGCATCCAAACAGGAAAATATTTTCCTTGTGGTCATCACTCACCATGGGACATGTGCAACAGCCTTGGTTTATCGCCAGCAAGTAATTTCCGCATTGCAGACGGTGCCTTCAACATAAAATAAGTCATGCAAGCGAAAGCAGCGCTTCGACCTTGCACTACAAACCTCAAACCTGCAGCAGATGCAGCAGAGAAGGTTCAGATGTTGGGACAGCTGACAAATCTGGAGTTGTTCGCGCTGCAACACAACTCCTTCAAAGAGTGTTGGACAGATATGTGACACACAATGACGTTGCAAAACCAAAGGTCTCAGAAAAAAAAAAAAAAAGCAAGCAAAAGAGCCTCTTTTTCTAGCGGTATCTATGCCAATCCTGAGACACGGTGGATTACATGTTTGGAGCCGATGCGAATAAAGCGTCGGTGCGCACAAAACTGCTCAACAACTGTGCCGGAGACAATACGTGCGCTAAAGAGAGAGAGCAACGGTATGTTACGAAAGAAAGAAAGAAAGCAACATACCACCCTGCATATTCCTCTTCAGATGGACTTGCAACCCCTGCATAACGCCTTGATAACCCGACTCAGCCGGGGGCTGTCTTCGGAGATTCATGGACGGGTGCAAGGTCAACTAATGAAAAGCACTGGGTTTAGAGTCTACAGGTTTTCTGGACTCCATGAGAAGGAGCGTGGCATGGGAAACGCTTTTCATTTCCGCAGCCTCGGGCTCGAGCTGATGGCTGCGCCGCGCCCGGCAAAAGCCCCGCGTGTACCCTAAACCCTAAATTAGTTCAGACGTCAGGTCGTAAGTGGCTTCCTGATGTCCGGGAGGCAGCAAAGAAAAGCCTCCATCCTCCCCTTCACGTAAGCCTTACTAGCCTACAGGGGTGGTGGCTTTTTTTTGCTTGCCTCCTGCCAAAGCCACTAAGGGCGTTAAAAGCCCTGAATCCAGCTTCGTGCGTGTGACTCAGGGTCAGACTTCGGTCTGGCGCCCTCTTTTTTTGTTGGTTCGCACAGGCTTGGGGGACAGAACATATTTTCCTTGTTCTCTTTGCTTGCCGGTAGCTTGCATGTGCTTGTAGGAGTTTGAATGTTACAGTGATTGGGCGCTCAGCTTGGGGGACACTTTTTGTGGAGCGTGAAGCAGTCTCACTGTCCGAGACCGACAGGGAGAACGCCTATTGCCGAGCCAGTGTCGGGTCAGTTGCTGAGTGGTGTGTTGAGTATCGACTGGGTAGCCTTTGACTTTCAAAATGAGGGGAATGACCTGGCGGCATCCTCATGCAGTGCAACTAGCCAACTGAGCGGTGCACATGAAGTCTTACAGCTCCCTTGTAGGATCTGCATTGGAGGTTAGTGTGGGACCTGCATAGGGTATGTTTTTTAGATATGCTCCAATGCTCACTGATCCTCAGGAGTACCGACCAAGACTGAGACCGGCGCGGGTGGGGGGCTGGGCCCCCGGGGGGCTGTAGAGCCTCCTAGCACCCTGAGAAGAAGAAGAAGAACAAGCAACGGTATGTTACCTGTCTACTCAAATTGCTACTTCCCGCAGCCGAGTTTCACGAATTTCCACGGGCGAGCCGCCACCAATGGCATGCGTAGTTACGCTGTCATGAATGCAACACAATTAGTAGGGAGGCCCAAAATTGGCAAGGAACCCGAGTGTACAGGATATTGCGTCAACCCCGTAATGAGCTACTGGGCGAAAAGACATCCATCGAAAAAAGAAAGTGAAGAGTGGAAGAACAATCCATCTAATGTGGGGAGAGATGGGCCCCTAGCAAGCTGTTTTGAAGAATTACTCCAGGGGACGCAGTATCAGTAGGTAACCATGAGGACAGTCAGTCAGACCAGGGGTTATACTTACTGTGGGTACTTTTGTAATGGTTTTATTTGTTTGGAGTCGAGGGCGAATGGGACTGCTGAAACGCCGTGTTTGCAACATAGTCGAGCGTGTTGCCGAGTGACCCTGTAGGTGCGAGTCATGCTAGTCGCAGTGTGTTACATTGTTGTTTCTATTGTTGGGGGAGTGGGCTACAAGTCGGCTACGCACTGAGACAACCAACAGGGAATCACGCACCAGCATAGGGTATCCAATGTACAGCTCGCCAAGTTGCCAGCAGAGCAGCGGGGTGGGGGGGAGGGATCACATGACCCCGAATCTGACATGGAGAGAATGAGTTGGGGGTGAGGTTGATAGCACGGCTGTTAGGCATTACGGTTTGGAAAGTGATGGCAGACGGGAGGCAAGTCTCACAGCAGGCTCGAGTAAGTAGGGAAAAGAAGCTCATATGAGAAGCCCAAACGGGAGGTGCAGGGTGCCAATACTATACATTTTAGTTGTTCGGTATTTTCAGTTTGGGCAACTTGTATGGTTAACATTCCGGTCCTCGCCTGTACCCGACCTGACAGACTGAACCTGTGCGTGGCTTGGGGGCACAGCCCGTGCTGGCTCCCTAGGAAGCCAGCATAGCCAGTACAAGAAAAAGAGTTTGCCGACAGACTCATCCTTGAGCAAGCGTCACACCGACCAGACACGGACGGGCACCCCCCAGCTTGCGGCTCTGCCGCAGTGCGCTCTTTAGGGGGTGCGTCGTCCTGTGAGAAGACGAAGAAGAGTTTGCTGTAGCCATTTTGGCTTGAGTTCTTTGCCGCCTCCTGGCTCTCCTTTGTTTGGAGGGCCGTTGGGCACGGCCTGTCTTTGCGGTGGGGGGTAGTCCCTGACGCTGCGGCAGGTGGACGTTGCTCCGACGGGGAGAGGCTTGAGTCTCATAAGCAGCCCCTCTGAGATCAAGGCTGTCAGTACTTGGACGCCCCCCCTTGGTGGACAAAGAGAGCTTTTATTGCGAGCTGAGGTGTCCCCTGAAATTAAGCACCGACCGGGAGGAACAAAGAACGCTGCTTAAAACCAACCTTAGGGAGTCCTGAGTTGGTGATTCTGAACGGGGAGCATCGGCTTGGCTTCGTTGTCGAGGGGGAGTATCCTTTCGTTGGAGTTCATCTCTGTCTTTCGGATGTTGCCTTGAAACGTCGAGGTGACTTTTCATTCCTGGATCTTGCCTCTGCGAGCTGTAAATTCAGGGATTCAGCCAGGGGGCTGGACATCATAGCCATGGCTGCAAGCAGCTCGAGCGCAGCAGCAAAAACTGAAAGGAGGCCAAGCCAGCTTGAGGGAGTCCGACCTGCCAAAAGGGAAAAGACAGAGGATGCAGCACGACATCAGCAAGATGACGGAGAAGAGGTGTGTTTAGCGTGCGCCTCTTGAAAAAAGCCCATACATATGGGAAGCAATGCGAAAAGCAAGTCCCTGATGCAACCAAGGCCTAGATGCTTAGGGCCGCTAAAGGCGGGATGCGAGGCAGACATCGCCTATTGATGACCCTACAACTACAAAGACAAGAAACAGATGAGAGGGAGCGGCCACGACCATCATCCTTGAGCTCCTCGTCGAAGAGCTCTACATCGAAGAAGTCGAAGCAATCCGGGAAACTCCAAGCCCGAAAGAGAAGCAAGGAGAAGAAAGAAGCAGCGACTTCACGTGGGAAGATGCGGGAAGAAGGGAATGCGAGGTCCTCCCAACAACCACCTCAAAAAAGGAAGGATGAAGTATCCGGAGAAGACCGTTCAGATATGGTGGACCAAATATTGAAATGGGGACCTGGCAAGGAGAACAAAGACAAAGACGTGGCGACAAAGGAAAAGGGAGGCAACGAAGCACAGCAAACGGAGCAGATTCCAGTGCCCCCGCCAAGGATCCGGGTGCACCTGCCGGAGGGAGGGCGCCAGGGTGGATGAAAGCAAACGTGATGAACTGGTCATCAACAAGATGACAAGAGAACCGCTGAAGTAGACCGAGCAACGCTGGGGTCATCGAAGCCGATCCTAAAGCTGGATGGAAAAAACAAAATGAGACAGGAACCAGTGCGCTGCAATCACCGCGGGAAATGGAAAGGACAACTCCAGGAGAACTGCTAAATCCTCGAGAGCGGGAAGCATCGCCAATAAGAGTCCGACCGGACAGCCCACTGAGTGAACACAGCAACACAGGGAGTGCAACACCGCCAGCTTTGCCGGAGTTTGACAGCATCGCCGAGCCCGAGCATGGGGGGCGCAACCAAGGCTGGCACAGAAATACGCCGCCAGCGGAGCCGAAGGAAATCGCCAAGGACAGGAAGACAGAGAACCATTGTGCTCGGACGGAGGAGAAGATCTGGAAGTGAGCCAACTGACATTTCTGGTGATGTGGATGAAGAAAAAGTTGCAAGCCCACAACAGCGGAGACTGGGAACTGAGGCGGGCATTAAGGAATTGTTACGACTTCAACCAGCAGACGAAGCAAGGGGGTAAGACATGACACATCATGAGTTGCAGCGAGCGCTGGAGAAATGGATGTTGCCACGCGCGACGAAATCTCATGTGTTGGAGATAAAAGAACTGAGCGCACAAATAGTACTGGAAGTACAGTGGCAATGTGGAAAGAAACCTATTGGAACATCACGAACCAACTGAGACAATTGACTTACGGAAAAGTACGTGTATGAGCGTGTAAGGAGAATTAAGCACGCCTGCCGACAACCGGGGAGCAATGACTTTTTGGGAGGTGAGACCCCCTACCGCTACAATGCCATGTAATTCGCGGTGCCCACACGCAAAAAAAATGGGAATAGGTATGGCTGGTGTTTTGGCAGGTTATGATTGCCTTGAAGTGGGAAGCGGGGAATTAGTAGTCGAAGTCGGCAGATGCAACGGCCACATGGCAATTCAAAAATCATGTTAACAATTCGGGATGAGTAGAGCCAAAGCTGCAATAGAGGTCAGCAGTGTAAGAAATGAAAATATCCGGAGTAATGGTACAGGGACCATATTGACCCAGTTACCGCATTACAGGGAGAACAGATGAGGAGAGATGCAATGTTGAATGATATTTCGGGTGTACAAGCATCATGGACTGCTTGCTGATTCATGAGAAGATGTAAAAGCGGCCAACGCTTCCTCAGCATACACAGTGCTTTGGAAGACCACCTGATAGCACTGGCATGCCTAGGGTCGGGGGTTAGAGGGGGAGAACGAGGAGATGGGGCAAGTTGCAGCGGTGTTCCCTAGAAAATTGTCCGAGCATTTTTGCTTTTGTACAGATACCCCGCGCTTTGGGCCGAGCGCAGCCCTCTTGACTGCGCATAGCGCATAGAAGAAGAAGAAGAAGAAGCGGAGTTCCAGGCTTTTTTACGTGGGGCTGACGTGGCTGGGGTCGTGCCGTTTTCGCTGGTCTCCTTTGTCTTTCCTTGGCTCCGGGTTTCATCGAGTTTTGGAGGCCTGCCCACTAGTCTCCCTTCATATCTTCTTCCGAGTTGAACGTGCCCTGAATAGGTGCTGCCAGGATGTTCAACATGTTTCAAGGATTTCCCGACTGCCGCAGCTGGAGCTGTAGGCGTGCAAATACTTGTGATTCCATTACATTCTTCTGCTTGTGATTTGTGACCTTTGGGGCAAGTGCCAGCTACCCAACAGCATCCCTTATCGATTGTGTTTGTTTCGAGCTGGTGTGAAGGCGTAATGGCTGAGGCCTGTCCGATTTTCTGTGTCTCCTCTCTCGTCTGCCTTGTTCCTTTCATGTTGTGGGTGTTTCGGATGCCTGTCGTAGCTCATCTGCCCTAGTGTGGTTTGGTTTATTGGTGCGGTTTACATTGGCAGTGGGGATGGTGTTGGTGATGTCCGGGGTGTGGCGGCCGGTGGTGTTGGTGCTAGTGGCGGTGACGCTGACAGTCGCGATGCTGGTGCTAGTGGTGCCGGCAGTCGCGCAAGGACGACCAGCAGCACCTCAACATGAAGACAAGTTTGGTGTCCCGTAAATGGCGACACGGGCACCTACATGAAGGGAGACAAAAATTCCCAGCACCGGGGGGTGGACGTTGCACCGAAGAGGGGTTGGCTCGAGACCACATTAGAGAATACTCTCGGGGATCACTCTCGAGCAGGCGACTATGTGGAGAACCTTACTTAGGCCCTTGCCGACAGAACAAAGGAGAGCCCGAGAGTTGAATCTGAGTAGTGAGGGATTTTGATTTCTTCCATTTCGTGGGAGCCTTAGGCATGTGTCGCAATATGCTGCAATCTTTACTTTCATAAAAGCCATGGAAGCCTTTGCAGGGAGAGAATGCACTCCAAGCCATGGAAAGATGAACCGGCATAGACGCAGCCGCCAAGATCTGTGCAATCCCTGCGGAGAGGGAGCTCTAGAACTGGAAAGTGGCCGAGGGGGGCCAGAGGCAGTGCAGTGACAAATGCAATGCGAGTACTCCCCCAGACAGAAGTACTGGATAGTACTGTAAGATGCAGGTGCAACAGAGGAAGTGACCGGAAATCTTGAGGAAATCCTTGAGCTGCGCATGTGAGCTTTCGCTATACTTTTGAAACGGTCTTCCTCCAGGTCCGAACTTACTCTGAAATCGGCATGCGCGTTTGAGCAACGATCTGAAGGCCTCCAGGGAGGAAAACACGACAGCAGGGAAGGGGGCCTGGCTGTGCACACAGCAACCAGCAGGCCACCGAAGGTGCGAGCTTGGCTGAGGCTTGTGACCGCAGCGCCTGCGCGCAGGTCCAACACGACCTGTTTTAATTCCACCGTCCTATGCACAGAAACAAGGAACCTGTTCTCAAAGCAAGTTGAACCTTCTGGCCGAACGACTTCCGCGTTACTAAGTCGGCAGCCTTCATATGTGTTTTCTATGTCCGATTTTCTGGCAATGCTGCTGCATAGTGGGGTTCTGGCCGCTGCAACCTCCACCTGCCGCCTTCAAGCACTCTAAAAAGGCAAGCATCCAAGCCCACTCAAGCAGGGAGAATTTTCGTTCAGTGTGCCGATGGGGGTAAAGGTGATGTAGACTTGCCTGACAACGGCAACGCAAATGGATGCGCAAATGGCATGGGCCCTATCCAGACATATGAATTTTGCGGCGAAGGGGGCCTTGCTCCTGCGCACTCGCCAACTGATGGTCTAGTTTGAAGGCCTCCTGCGAGATCCCCAGCGCTTAATTACTCCGTAGATCTTCAGAAGGCATGCTTTTGCACTTTCCCAAGGTATCTTTAAGCAGCTACAGGATACCGAGAAATCGAGAGCATCCAGTGGCTGCATAATTTTGCGCGGGGTTGACGACCGACTCTAAAACTATCCAGAAGCTGTCCCCGTCAGCATCCATTGCAACGTACACATTGTACATAGGGGGCCCCTTGAAAAGTACTAAGGGGAGGGGGGGTACGCTAAAGCACGTTCTTTTCAAGTTCCTTTCCTTAAAAGGGGAGGGGGGGCCCCCCCCTCCAAGTACATTTTAGGTAAGGTCGGCACGCCAGCTGAACCACGATCCACCTCGGAACAAGTAACAGTGGGTAACAAAGGTAATCACGTAACAGTAGTAGCAGAATTATTATTATTATTATCATTAGTAGTAGTAGTAGTAGTAGGAGTAGTAGGAATCGGGAAGTAATCATGGTACCAAGTATGAGTAATAGGTAATATATGTAGTGCATGTGCTAATAGTAGTACTAGCAGTAGTAATAGTAGGAAGAATGGTATTATTCGGAATGGTGGCAACAGTAGCTATCTGCAGAGATGTAGTCGTAATAGTATCATTAGCAGTTTTTACTACATGTAGTAATAGTATTAATCGCTAATGATAGTAACGCTAGCAGCACCACGGCTAATGATATTAGAAATGAAATGAATAGCGCAAAGAATGGTAACACGACCAATGCACGGACCCGGGTTGGGCCCGTTGACAACTTCTGTGCCTCTGTGACTGTTGTTATGTTTTTTGGGGTTTAGGGTTTGGGCACCCAAAATGACGCGGACCCGGGTTGGGGCTTTCGTGGGGGCTCCTTTACTGCACAAGTTTTGCTTCCGAACAGCCTGAATGGTCCCAAGTACTCACAATACTGAAATCCCGTCCAGAACCTGGGACCATTCATGGGAAACCCTTCCATGTTTCTGTATTTTTGCCGTATTAGTGTTGAAAGTTTGTGGGGTTCCATAACCGTATAGTGTATACATCTACTCTAGGGCCATGGGCTTGGAGTATTGTGTACACACCTACTCTAGGGCCATGGGCTTGGAGTCTAAACCCTACACGCTGTATAGTGTATACACCTACTCTAGGGTCATGGGCTTGGAGTCGAAACCCTACACGCTGTATAGTGTATACACCTTCTCTCGGACCATGGGCTTGGAGTCTCAACCCTACACGCTGTATAGTGTATACGCCACACCTACTCTAGGGCTATGGGCTTGGAGTCTAAACCCTACACGCTGTATAGTGTATACACCTACTCTAGGGCCATCTCGGCGTCCGCTGTCTCTTGCAGCTTGTTCACACAGCTGAAATGTCCTTGTGGGGGGGGGGCCTAGTACTGTGTTAGGGGTTGCCAGGATGCCAGAGAAATCAAGTTCTTTTCTGCCGGAACCAGCCGTAAAAGTACTTGGGGGGATCCCTCCCCCCCCCTAAGGAACCCCTATCACTGTACGCTGCGCATGTCAAGATGTCATTTGCATCAGATGGCTTGTGCAGGATTGATAACATGGACCCGCTACCGGTTATTGTTGTCCCGAATTCAGGCCTGGCCGGGCCCAGATGTGTGACACGACGTCTGTTTGTAGCTGGCTTCGCTTTATACTCGGCTATGGTAATATTGCATGGCGCAGGTGAGTCAGTTAGATCAAAAACTTCTGTGGGCATTGCTTGACGAAGAGCAATGTGGCGCTGTTGCCCAGCTGCAGTGGAGTGCCAGCTGCGTGTTGTACCTGCCATACATCCCCGCATAGCGGATGCCACTCAGTCCATGCGAGAGCGTCAGCAGGGCCAGGGAGCATCCCCTGTACTTTAAGCAAGTGTCCAAAGCCGCCGACATAAATTCACATTAGTGACGCAGAAGACCAGAGCCCAGCAGAGTCAGAACTACATGACCTGGCAGAGGCCAAGTTCCTCTTTTCTCATGGGACCTGGCATTTCTTGTTGAGGTTTTTCGCAGCTACGATTCTACGACCTTGCGTTCTGTGTTAACATAGGGCAAGTACAGGTAACAACCATCAGCATTTATGGAAAGCGAAGCAAGTGCAGCAAAGAGTGTCAACAAAGATTCAGGATACAGGAGGTACCCTTGTGGCACTCCACGAGGGATCCGCTTCGTGGGCAGTTTGAGCAGCTTTGAAGGTGAGCTTCGAGCATTTCGTGTACGTTGCTGCTGAGCTGCAAGGGAAGGAAGTTCGGCCAGCTGCTCACACATGCCCTCACAGTTTTCCAAAATCGCAAGTTGGTACTAGAGCACGCGCTTGTCTCGAGACAAGCTTCAATGCAGCCAGTTCGATGGGTGGCCAGAAACAGGAGGCAGCTTTAATGTGGTTCCTGGTGACCTACATACTTTGCCCAGGTCTACGGACACTTGCCCGAGGAGTCTGCATCAGAATCGGAAGGGGGGGCTGCACAATCCTCTTCGTTGAAATCTGCGAAGTCGTCAAAGTCTGTGAGAGTTCCAGCCATTGACGTCTTTGAGAGAAAAGACTCGTCGGCGTCACACAGGCCGGGTTTGGCGCAGATGTCAACGAAACGATTGGTCACGGCTGCATTCCGCTCCTCTGGTACTGACTGAAGGCTGCGGCCATCAACCTCAACGCGCTCAAATCGGTCAAGAGCAGTCCATTCTAGGAGAAAATTTGCTTAGGCTACCTTTTTCTTGGAAGTGGGGCCCCGTTAAATGTGGCGTGCAACATTGTGCAACAGGAGAAGAAAGCCAGCTGCCACGGCAGCTGAGTCGGATGCTCTGGCGATCGTGCAGAGGCACAGCTTTATCCTGCTTTGCACTGATGGGCCATGAACTGTTTGCTTGAAAGGTTGGCTGCCCTGGAAGAGAAGATGCTTGGTCGCTATGGCATGACGGCTTGCAGGTTGAGGTGACTGATCCGACACAAATCAAGGCTCAATCGACCAACTCAATTGTTAAGAAGTTTCCGTTGGCCACGCGACTTTCTTGTTTGTCCTTATGAAAGAGCTTGATGAAAAAGCAGCCTTGGCAAGCCAAGCAGAGGATCGATTCACTCCTGGGCGTCTTGGACGAGACTGGCCATGTGGATTCTAATTATTCTAATTTAATTAGCGCAGGATAGCGCAGGCAGTTGTCTTTCGTCATTTCGGGCAGCCAGGTTCGAATCCTGACAGAGGTGCACCCTCACTGTCAGCCGCTCGTCTGCCAGAAGCCTGCCATTTTTAGTACTTGTATAGCATAAAGATCATAAAGGGCGCATGGCCACTCTTTATGATGTGAAGGTTGCCGGAAGAGGACGACAAAATAGTTTGAATTGACAAGACATGGCCAGAGCCTCAGGGGACATCCAGCAGCACATGAGTGTCAACGTGTGCAACAGATGCTTGCCGACTAAAGGATGCCAGCCATTATTCCATGAAGATGCCGGAGCACCGCGCAGGGAGCCAGTGAATGCCAACGCAAAGGAAAGAGATTGTTGCAAAGTGGCGGTTGGAGGCAGACAAATGTCTCGCCTGCCCACGCCTCTAGATTGTCCACGCAGCCCGACTAGCCCAACATCATTCCTCTTGCCACATATCTTCCGGGCCAGCCGATAGGCGTCGCAACTGCGCTTCACTCTTTCACGGGGGTGTGTGGAGGTTGCTCCTAATGTCCCAGTGCTGACAAGTGCTTGCAGTCTGGGAAGCGAAAGATGTCCATTGCAGTTCTCATTTTTGTTTCCGCCCCTACTTGTGCTTCTTGCTGGAACAGCAGTTGCAAAACAGGGCAATGGTCCATGCACTTCGCACATCAAAGATGTGGTCTTGCGTGACATTTTGTGAGAACAAGTCCGCAAGCAAATGCAGAAGCAGTCGACATTGATTGCAGCATGAAGCCGGCACATGGAGAATGCCAAGACTTGCGGACCCAACAGTAGGTTGACATCACATCAGCACTTTGTTCACCGTCGGCGGTTTCAAGACGGAATGGGCCTCGGTGGTTTCACGGCTCGTGCTTAAGCTCCACCAACCCGGCAAGATACAAAATACACACGAAAAAAAGTTAACGTATTGAGCATATTTGAGCATACTGTTTGACGTAGCCAGCCTCCTTTCGCCCGATGCCGGGCAAATCTTGGTTGGCTGTTGTGTGCATTGAAAATGTGCCTTCCTGTGCTTTGGCCAAATCTTTCTGCAGCACATGGTATGGAAACTTGAAGCTTACATCCTAAGGCCAATGAGACCACAAACAAAAACCCTTCACAACAGCAGACGTTAGTGACGGTGTTGCAAGATGGGTCGAGCCACAGCCACTCTGAGCAGAGGGTTGTGGCAACGAGTTGTATTGGCTGCCGTGCTTTTCGCGCTTGTTGGGCCGTGGCCTGGATCTTTCTGTGAAGGCCACGCTGCTGGCATGAACTTGTCGCTAACCCCTCTTCTAATGTAAGCCGGCATTTCGTGCAAGACCAGTAGCAATGTACGCCTGCGAGCTTCATCGAACGACACGGGTTTTGTGCAGTTTGGTTGCGGCAGGGGCAGCACGCCGAAACGTCGTGCGCAGATGGCAATGCTGTGCAGAAGCCGAACCACGCGAGATGGTAGATTTATATGGAGCCTTGTCTCTCTTCAAGGCAGCTCCTGATCCTTCCATCGGTTGCGTGAGATCAGCGCACGTTCAGGCGCCCGATGACTGATGCTGGTTGTTTATACATTTGCCTATTCAGCCTGCACTCCCCCTCAGAGGGCCTTCAAGGTGTCAGCCAGCAGCCAGCGGTGAGACCTCCAAGCCTTCAAACTCAAGGATCCTGGTCTTTCAACCGTTCCAGGCTTGAAGCCATTCTCCCATTGGAGGGAAATGTCATTCTGAGGTCCTCCCAAACTTGTGATGGATGTGTACTGTGGAATTACAGCCCCAAGAGAAGTCGCCAGGGTGCAAGGTAGTGAACCCACCAATGTAATGCTAGGCTGAATTCGGTTAGGAAATCATGCTCAATGACTACGGTATCGCTAAAGATGTGCATTCAATGGCGCACAAACTGGTGCAAGGAATGAAAACCCGTGAGTTGAAAGCCTTTCTCAAAAAGAAGGGCATTTTCGTGGACGATTGCTTTGACACCGATTCGTCACTTGCCAAATGTACAACATGGCTGTGTCAATTACTGTCCGTTGGAAGGAAGGGCTGACAAGTCTGACAAGCTGGCAGAGGATTTATCGAAGTCCTTGGGTTCACTTGCCTGTACAGGAGGCAGCACCAGGAAGGCGTCGGGTCAGCTTCTAGGATGGAGGAATGTTTACATGAGATGATGATGCCCAATGTTCTGCAGGGCTGGAATTTGCAAGCTGCCGGTTACGAGGCTGATACAGCGTGCAGCTGCAACGGAGGAGGATTGGGGTTCGAGCAGTGAACGATCAAAAGCTGACTCGCAACTTGTCCACAGAAATTGTAGGCTGCATCGGATGAGGGTGCTAAGTCTTCAGAGCAGTGGGGAATTCATGGATGCATGTTCTCGCTGCCATGGGAGGGTATCAAAATCTGCCGACGTCAGCAACGCGGCAAAAGACAGGCCTCCCGAAGCGAATGAGATTCAGAAGGCTTGGGACCGGTTGCTCGACTCGCTCGACTAGTCTGGGGACACCTCAGCAATACTATGCAATACTTAGGGCAGAGCAGCTTTCGAAAGGGACTGCAGTCACGAGCCTCAGGCTTTGCGAAGCTTGGCCAGGTGAATCACCACGAGCCATCGGCTAAGGCTTCCAAGGCTGACAGACGAATAAAGACCCGAACCCCTTTATAAAATGTCTGAGGTGCTTGGTCCTCATGATGCTGATAAAACGGTCTTTCAGCTGCATCTGAGTCCTGAGACTTGACCTGATACGTCTTGCTCGGATGGTCAGGTCATTATGCTCCACGGCTTTGGGGACGAAAACGCGCAGCAGTGGACTCGGCAAAGCGAAATCTCATGGTGAAAGCTTTTTGTTTGCTGCAGTACATGAGGTTCCTGTCTGATACCTTCCAGCCGCTTCTCAACACACAAGGCCTGCGCTTGATTCTGCCACAAGCCCCGAAGGACTGAGATTCCTGCAAATTGGCTTGAGGAGCGTAGAGGGTAGAGGGTACTCTCAAACGTCTCATTTGCAAAGCGTTGAGCAGGAAACTTTGCAGGGTCAGCAGCTTCAGTCCTGGTTCCTACCGATGAATGGACAGTGGATTATTGACGACCAGGTTGGCAGTGAAATTCGCACCACCTGGCTTTTGCTAGTGCATTCAGATGTGTAATGATGTGTAGTTCTGCACTGCATCTTGGGTCCATCTGTCGCAGGTTGTTCAACCCGTGGCTGCGTATCTGCACGCAATGGTGCGGAGAGAGATTGCCCTCGGCGTGCAGCTCACAGCAGTTACTAGGCGTCCTCCATGAGTCCGTTGGATGCCTAAACAACCAGGTGCCAGCTCATCGGATCATCATCGGTGGCTTTGCACAGGTGCAAGCCGAAACTCTCGTGTGTCTTTGTTTGCTGCGTTTGGGCTGTTCACAGGGTGCTGGCTGTGCCGTCCGCGCAGCCTTGAGTTTCCCAGATGCACCGCTCGGCGGTGCAATTGCCCTCTCTGGGTTCTTTGGTGCACCAGAAGTGGCCCAGCAAAACTTTGCCTTGTGTGTGACAGATGCAGCTGCAGAGTCCCTGCAGAACCCCTCTTGGACTTACTGAGGTTAGCTCCCTGGCAGCAATGCCATGGGGCTACCTCTTGTCTGAGATTCAGACGTGCCACCTAGAATGGACTTCAGGAATGGAATTCTGCTCGACATTACACAAGCTTATCCATGACTCAGGCATTGCTCCATCGAATCGCCGCTTGCCGGTCTTGATTTGTCACGGGAAGACTGATGAAGTTGTGCCTTTCGATGAAGGTGCGAGGCAGGGATGTTTGCAGACACGACTTGCCTCGAACAAGACAGGCGCCATAATTTGGCGCCAACACTGTGAAATCTTTCGGCGCGGCGTGCCATTGCGTTTGTCATAATAATGTGTTGGCTGTAGATTTGTGATCACGCAATTGGGTCATTTGGGAAGGGAAGCGCTTGCCTGTGACTTCTCGCTGTCACACAGCTTAGTGTAGTACTCCGCAGGATGGCCACCCTGCTGGGCAAGAAAGATAGCCAGATGCCTGTGGTGTTCAAGGAGTTACTTGGAAGATCAGAGTTGTGTCGCTTGCTTTGTTTGAAGCGTGTGCGCCCCACCTGTGACTGGCCATGGGTTGGGCTTGCAGGTATGACATGAAGCATGGCATCGCCAGTGACGAGATGATGAGCATCCTTGCAACCCGGCTGCACCAATGCACGCAGGCTTGCTGTGTTAAGATCTGCGACCAGTGTGCGTGATGGCACGCTAATTTTTGGCACGCACACTCAGACGATTAATAAGCTCCTGCATGAGATACAAGTAGGATCACAAAAGTACAATCTACAGTTAGGTCTGAATAAGTGTGTTAACGTAACCATCAATCAGCGTCAGTCATCTGTGAAATTTCTTGACGGTTCGTATGTACCTCGTAAAATGCAAGCAGTTCATCTTGGAGCAACCCTTACAGATGCTGTTGATAATCGCAGAGAAATTCTGAAAAAATCGGAGAAGCAAATAGCATAGCTAACTGTCTCAAACTTTTTTGGTCCAAAGCTAGAACCACTAAAAGATGGAAGCTTAGGGTCCTGAATTCAGTCATTTTTGGCAAGTTGCTGTACGGCTTGGAAACAATACAGCGAACTCGTGCAGAACAAGACCGCATAGATGCATTCCAAATGAAAATGCTTAGACGAGTTCTACAGGTACCACCTACACACGTGGATCGAGAATTGACAAGCCAGAAAGTAATCAGGACGTTAACTGACACAGCAAAGAACAAACATGTCAGACTATCAGAAACATGGCATAAACGAAAAATCACAGTACTAGGACACATTTTAAGATCAACCACAACAGATCCGATGAGACAAGTCCTTTTCGAGCAAGGCACGTATGCGCCCCGCATTGAGCACACACAGAGGGCTGGCAAGCCAAGAGCAAATTGGCTGATCGAGACCTGCAAACAAGCTTTCGCGATATCAAATCCCCACACTGACTTCGATAATCTTTGATATTAACGGTTCCGATCAAATGAGGCATCTTGCGAACAGGGCGGCTCATAGACAGGCTCGTTTCAGGGTCAACCAATAACAATCGAAACGAATGCTTCATCGAACATCTCACCGAATAGCTCTCTAAGAGCCAGGGAAACGGACTCACGCCAAATCGAACCCTGAGCACTGGTGAGTTTTTTTGCCATGGTCCAAGAGACCCAGGGGCACCCAAAATTTTCCCCTGCTGTAGCAGCTGTATATAGGCTGGGCAACCCTAAGCTCCAAACCGTGGAGTAGCGTGATGAAAAGAAAGACCGCAACCCACAACAGCCACAACAACAATGAAGAAACAAAGAGTGGGGGCGGGAAGAAGGATCACCCCGGGGGGGGGACATCTATTTTTCTTTAACCCCCCCGGAAATGATTGCAGGAGGGGTCTTGGAGCTCGCAACAGAGGACTATGCAGCCGACATGGAGAGGTGTGTATGTGTGTTTTTATGGGCATGCCACGACCAACCGGACAAGCAGGCGGAAATGCTTGGGATTTGTCGGGGGGTGGCAGAGCCCTCTAGGGCCCCTGCCGAGGCTCCAAACACAGCAGACAACAGCCCAACCAGGCACTGCGGAAAGCTTCACAGAAGCCCTCACAGAGGAAATCCATTGATGGAGTGTGTCCGCAGCATTCTCCAAGTCCAAGTGCTTGAGAGGCTCAGAATGGCAAAAGTGCCTACGGTGGTGACAAGCTGGCAAAGGGGCGGGCATTACACATGCCAGCATCAGACCTTTCACAAATCCACTCAGGTCAATGTGGTAAATGTGGTAATTAAGGTACGCTGGCATGGGAAACTGGGCGCTCGCCCCCGCAGCCTACATGGCTTTTCCTGATTTGAGGTCAGTCTTCAATCAGGTGAAGAAGCTAGGGGATTTTGTAGAGGCATGGACGACGCACTCCGAATCCCAGGTTCCGCCGCCTTACTGGGCAGACTTCGTATTCGGATACATCACCCTCATGGCCAAACTTCCAACCCTGAGCAGTAAAGCTTCATATGAGAGTTTGGACTGGAAGTTCACGCCGCGTGACCTTGTTGAGTGGGCAAGGCGCCACTCGGTAGAACAGCAGATCAAGGGTGAGGCGAGCGACCCCAATCTTCTAGTCCAGGGGACAATCAAGCCACAGGGCGCCGCACTCGGCCTCTTCTGCGCATCATGGCCCCCACAAGGCTGGGAATCACAAGGAAGTGAGCCAGCGACCTTGTCAGACGAATCATCCTGTCCAGACTACCATCGAGAAGTACATTGAGCACAACAGCAGAATCTGCCGATTGGCTTCTGGAAGGCAAAAGGGTGTCAGCAAGGGCCTGACCAACGTCCTGCGTCACAGCGCGGACCGCCTTGGTCTGAGCATTCGCAGCGATGGATTCCTGGCTGTGAAGGACGTGATCAATACCAAAAAGTTCAGAAAGAAAGAGTATGCACCTCCGATGTTGTGAGGGCAGTGCATCGCAACGACAAACAAAGGCTCGAACTTCGATGGCTGAAGTCTGAAGACAAAGCCTACACCGGGGAGGGTCCCCTGGACTGCAGTTGTTTGTGAGAGCTGTGCAAGGCCACTCTCTTGCGTCAGTCAACCGCAGAATTTCTCCAGCAGCTGGGAGAGGCTGACCTCCCTGCAACAGCGGTCCATGGAGAACGTACGATGATTTCTATGGGAGCATCGTCGAGAAAGGATTGTTGGCCGGCCCAAGCAGGTGCCGCCAGCACCTGCACTTTGCGTTAGGGTTGCCGCGTCAGCGGCCCTTTTCAGGTATGTGAAGCACTGCTGATTTGGGCCTATGGTACGACCTCCAAGCGGCAACAAGAGCGGGTGCCATCTTTTATCGGTCCCGCAACGATGTCATTTTAACTCAAGGCATCAATGGTGCTCTGTTTGCAAGGCACCTGAAATACGTCCAGGTGATCAGTTCTGGGGAGACCCTGCCATGTGATGCGGAACCCCCGGCACCAGGCGCCGTAATGGACGCTTTGATTCGCGCCCAGGGAAGCCGCTCATAAGCCCCTGTGGACGCGAACAAATCGGCTCGCGCACCCAAGCAACACATGCTCCGTGTCCCCTGCAGGTTGTGTCACGCTGATGCATCACCCTACCATAATGCAGCACCGCACAACCCTGGACATGTTTCCAGGACCTGTGGGCGATGTGCAGCGCGGAGCCTCAGAGATTTTTCATTCAGGGAATCCACATGCCGAGCCCAATACCAGGTGATGCAGCGTAAGCCCCCAAGCAGACCTTGCGCCGCTTCAGGAGTACCTCCCCTAGAAAGAAGCACCCCCACAGAAACCAACAATGCAGAACACATAGTAGGCAAGCAGCCAAGAGAGCTATGGAGACAATCCTTTCAGCATGCAGTGGTGCTGACTGTGACAAAACGCTATGTGACTGGTTCAGCCTCAGAAAGCACGTCCAGGAGAAACGTTGCCCAGTACTGCTTGGAAATCATGAAAAGCAACACAAGGGAACCACAATGGGTGCCAAAGAACCGGCCCCAGAAAACGAAGCTAACTAAGGACAAATACCATATGCTGACTGTGAGCATGTTACGCAAGCTGTCGTCAGGTATGAAGACAATGCGGGGCTTTTCATCTACCAGACAGACAAGCGTTCACCCACCACTGTGCACTCTGCCATCAGTGGAGTACCGACCCAGGTAAGATGAAGCAGCGTTACCGCCTGCCCATGCCGAAATCTATGAGCGGCACACGCAACCCGCAAGCAGTCTTTGCTCAAGATTCAACAACCCAGGGTCACCCTGCGTGCGCTGTGGGACCAAGACGAAAGCGCCCAGACAGCATGCTGCAAATGCACAGTTCTTTGGCAGAAGTGTGTTCTGCATCTCGTGCAACTCAGGTATGGATGCCGAAATTGAAAACTGCTTCGGGCCGTTCCTTCCACCGCGCGCAGATCTCTTGACCCAGGACTCGGAGAGTCTGAGCTCCAGAGATACCAAGGCTCAGAAGCTGGAGCACGGCAAAGGCAGGGGCCATCAGCACCGACGCCCCTCACCGTTCCGCAAAACATCAGAAGAGGTCGGTCACAAAGAACCAACAACCAGAGTGTTCAACAGACAATGCGGGCTCTACGGCAGGACACATCCTGGGCGCTTTTCGTACAGCCGGGGCCCCACAGCGCTCTGCAGCTCCTCTTCAAAGTGAGGCAGACCTGGAAGGAGAATCAAAAGAAGGGATCCGTCAATCGGGCCCTCAGAAGTGCGCTGATCACCTGCATGATGGAGCATATGGAGCACCTGCTCAAGATCCCTCAAAAAATGTCAAGGAGCCGCTGCAGGAACGAGCGAACGCCCAAGGTTTGCTTACGGAGAGGGAGGGGCAACACAAAGTTGTTCACCCACATTGGGAGCCCTGTCTGTGGAAAGCGCACGGGCCCCAGTGAGCAATCCGGATCTGGCGCAAGCACTACAGCAAATGATCCTCCTCGTCTAGACACTGTTCATGGTGAACAGGTTCCATGCAAATCGGGTGTTCACAGACACCACGCTCCTCGACAGCACCAATACTTGCTACCTGAATGAATGCCATGGCGGTTGCACGGCTACATGCAATTTCATGTTTAGGTTGCACTGAACACGTGGCATATGGGCCGAAGTCCCAGGCCCGGAGAGACGTCCTTTTCTCCACTAGACCTCTTCATATTCACAAGCTTAACTCATGGAGAAGTGTCCTTGCAGGCTGGTGTCATCTACACCAGCTGCAGGATGCCGTTGAGATGCTTGAACACTGGGTAGCCGTTGGGCGGCCCCGGTGGTTGCTGGAAGATGGGAGACTCGGGTAGAAAATGACAACTTGATTGAGGTCAGGCATTATTCCTCCTCCCAGATTGCCCTCACCCTAGACCTACCACAGTCTAACGAATCCCATAGCCTTCAGCATCTTGTTGTTGCGTGGCATGCACAGCAGCTAGGGATTCAGGCTTTTTGTGACATGAGCTCAGAGTCTCACGCTTCTGCAGACAAGGCGATGCCACGCGGAAAATCATCACCCCAGTCATAGTTGAGCCTTCTCTGACCATCCCAGTCTTTGAAGACGATACCTTGCAATGCCCATATGCCACCTACAGAGCTTTCAGTCATCATGCATGCAGGCTTAACTGACTTTTTGCAGCTTTGGAGGGTCATCATCAGGTTGCTCCGTGGAGCACGGATGATGCAAGGCCAGCACAACTGCTGTCAAGGGATCCTGTGAGAGACAACGGACTTTCACATCAGTCGTGCGTTTGGCTGTTGGGGAGCTGCGAATGGACGCTAGGGGACTTGTGAAGCGCAAGAGTGAGCAGACAAAAAATCTTCAGCTGATCAGATCAATCTGACTTAGTGTGCCTTGTAGGCCACTTGTACAGCGCGGTGTACAGTGGTACATAGCTTCCACCTCTACACTTGACGTTAGCTTGATAGCTGTGGAGTCATTCAAGGGCTACTCGTAGCATTGACTCCCACAGTGAACTTTGCGCACCAGATGCGCCGGCGCTAAGCCGCCACACTTAGCTGTTCACAGGCCGACCGGACAGGCTGTGCTGGAATGGAATAGTAATAGTAGTAGTAGTAGTAGTAGTAGTAGTAGTAGTCGTCGTCGTCGTCGTAGCAGTAGAAGTAGCAGTAGCAGTAGCAGTAGCACTAGCAGTAGCAGTAGCAGTAGCAGTAGTAGTAGTAGTAGTAGTGATAGTGGAAGTGGTATAGTGGTAGTGGCAATAATAATGATAGGAGGAAGGGTGGCGGAGTGGAAGTAGAAGCATTGGTATTATTCCCCCATTCAGTGAGGGGTTCTAATCGTTAAATGTGCCGTCGCCCGCCGACGCACACGCTCTTCCGTCGCGCAAACATTCGGGGCGCGCTCAAGTTCGCTTAAAAATTGCGCTCTCGCTCGAGACATCCTCAAAAAATCGACGTTTTGTCGATTATCGAACAAAAAATTACAATCCCTCGCCTTTAAAGTGCTCTTCGTAGAGGGGTCGATACCTAACCGGTCGCGCTCGTGATTTTTGAAAATCGCGTTCCCGCGCGAGACATCCTCAAAATTTCGCGTTTTTCGGACTTTATAAACAATTTAAAAAATCGCGCTCCCCGGCGAAACAACTCGATTTTTTTGACGTTTTAATCATGTTCGTGTCTTAAAATCGCGCCTTCGCTCGAGACATCCTCGAAATTT